>JBBBDQ010000430.1:745000-915000 GCA_037127315.1 Ascarosepion bandense
TCCACTTATATTTGGCGTGTTGGATTGCTCTTATTGCTGATGACCATGCAATGGGTTTTTTTGCAGTTTATTTGTAGTCTTTTTTTGTCACTGTCTTCAGTTGCCTTCTTTAGGAGATCATGTAGTTTCCTTTCCGTGTCAGTCAGCACTGTATCGTCTGCGTATCTTATGTTGTTCAAATTGTCGCCTTCGATGACAAATGCTGGCATATCATCTAGGGTCCTTCAAATATTCTCGTTCTACAAGTTAAATAGATCCGGTGAAAAGACTCATCCTTGTCTTACGCCCATTTCTATCTGCTGACTTCGTTACGTGTACGTATGCAGGCAGTTTGCTGCCAGTAGAGATTCTTAAATACTCTAATGTCTTTCCCAAATATGTCGAGGCTGCTGGGCATCTCCATCAGTTCTTTGTGACGTATTTTGTCGAACGCCTTTGCATAATCGATAAAACACAGGTACAAATCCTTCTTCATTTGTATTGCCCTTTCAGAGTGCATCCTAATCATAAATATAGCGTTCCTTGTTTCAATGTCCTTGATGAACCAGCACTGTTTTTGTCCTATCTCTGGCCTGATTCTGCTTCTTGCTCTATTCATCAAGTTTTGTAATATGACTCATTAAGCTGATTGTTCGGTGGAGTTCGCACTCGTAAGCTCCTGGTTTCTTAGGCAGGTCTATGAAAATATACTTGCATAGGTTGTCTGGTAATATGCAATTCTTATAAATTTCATTTATTATTTCTGTAATTTTCTCAATGTTGAATTCTTCCAGGGCTGTCAGTAGCTCTATTACAATGCCGTCTGGACCAGCTTCTTTGTTTCTATTCAGTTTGGCCATTGCAGCTTCCATTTTGGGCTTTAATATATCTGGTCCGTCCTCATCTCTGTGTATTATTGGTTGCTCTCTCTTGAAAAATAAATTTCGAATCACCACATTTGAGGAATAGAGTATTTCATGATGTTAGTTGTCTGTCTTATACTAAAAAAATACAGTTTCCATAAAATGCCTTCTTCAAAGCTACTACTACCTTAATCGTGGCAAGGCAAATAATTAGTTCACAACTGTCGGTATCTATTGAGTAATTGGTGAGAATTAAAAGTAATAGGAAGATGAAAAAAGACAAAAAATTTTGTTCTGACCCCAAATAGAAAAGTTATAGAGTAAAATTTCATGGGAAAATCTCAGGAGTAGGTGTTGCAATGGAATGTCCCACAGTTTCTATCGTCTATGTGGACTGTCTAAATTAGTAGCCATATATATTTAGCACAGGATATACTCGTAACTTGTTTCGGCAAATACTAGCCTGCCACCAGATTCTATATCTTTCCGTAGTGTATTCTCTTTACAATAAACCTCTCTTTTTTCATCTATGCACATGCTGCTGTTCTTTCACTCGAGTACCACCTTGACTGATTTTACCTCTATAAAGTATACAACAGTAATATAACACAAGAAAAAAAACTAATTCCTCGCTAAAGAAAATGATCCCTCTGTTTTACGTATTTTCTTTAATTTCTTTTCTCGTTAATTCTGATTTTGAACATAGTCTACTTCAGTTTTATACTTTTAATATCTCCTTCCAATCTTTTGAAAAGGAGCAGCGTTTAATAATCCCTTGTTTTTTGCTTAGGGTGGGGGCTTCAGATTCCTTCTAAAGTCTACTTCAATTTTATACTTCTAATGCCCCCTTCCCGTCTTTTGAAAAGGAGCAGCGTTTTATCTCTTGTTTCCTGCTTTGGATGGAGTTTTCGACTCCTTCTAAAGTCTACTTCAACTGTATACTTATAATGTCTCCTTCTAGTCTCTTGGAAAGAAGCAGCGTTTTATCCCTTGTTTCCTGCTTAGGGCAGAGGTTTCCGATTCCTTCTAAAGTCTATTCAACTCTATACTTCTAATGTTTCCTCCACAACCTTTTGAAAAGTAGTAATAGTTAATCTTTTGTTTCCTGTTTAGGATTGGGTTTCCGGCTTCTTTTAAAGTCTACATTAGCTCTATATTTCTAACGATCCTGCCTGGCATAAAGGGGACATTCTACTCCAAAAGTTGTCCCACGCCCGGGAAAGAGCGACATGAGCAACAGGTGTCTCTGGACCGTTACCGTGCGACTGTGCACATCAAAGAAAAAAATTACTTTTGGAGCATGGAACGTCAGGACACTCAACTGTGGATAACTAGAGAATGTCAAGCAGGAGATGGACAGACTGAAGATCAACATCTAAGCATATGCGAAACCAGATGTCCTAATAATGGAGATCTCAGTAGCGACACCCACAGGATAATTTATCCAGGAGGCAAAAACAACGAAAAAGGGGTCGGTTTAATACTAAACGAAGAACTAAAAAAATGCGTTCTTGGATAGTGTCAGCTTTCAGAGGATGTCCTCTTGGTTAAACTACGGGGAAGGCCTTTCAACATAGCTATTATAGTAGTTTATGCGCCTACAACTCAAAGTTGGGAGGACGAAATAGAAACCTTCTATTCAATACTGGACAGTGTCAAGGCTCAATGCAAAAGCCAAGAAATTAGGATTATAATGGGGGACTTGAATGCCAAGGTAGGTAAAGATAGGGAAGGAGACACGAACGGAAACTTTGGACTAGGGGATCGCAACAAACGAAGAGAAAAATGGGTCCAATGGTGCTCAGCCAGGTAATTACTAACACCTGGTTTAAAGAACACCCACGGCGTCTATGGACATGGAGAAGCCCAGGAGGCGACACGAAGAACCAAATATATAACTATAAACAAGAGATTCAGGAACGCAGTGGTCCAAATCAAAACATATCCAGGTGACGACTGCGGAAGTGACCACGTCCCAGTCATCTACAAACTAAGGGTGAAACTCCGGAGACTGAAGAAGCCCAGCACATCACCAAGGCTGCAATACGACACGCTTGTGGACGACCTCACCCTTCATAAAGAATACAATAACAGAGTGAAAGAAATATGAAGAACAAATTGGAAATGGGCACTCAAAATGGTACTCACTAAAGGAAGTGATGGTGATCTCAGCAAACAACATAGCCCCAAAGGAAATCAGAAGCAGAAGTAAAACGAGTAGATGACCGAAGTGATTCTCCACATGATGCAAAGGAGACAAAAAATAACGCCAAGACATGGAGCAGAGTAAAAGAAACTTCACACGGAGATAAGGAACAAATGCAGACAAGCTAAGGAGGAATGGCTCAACAACAAATGCGCAGAAGTAGAGGGAATGAGCAGGACCAATAAAGCAGAGATGCATAAAGAGTTAAGAGAACTGACAGGACAAAAAACCTGATCCTCAACAGGATGCATAAAATCCAAAGATGGAACGGTCATATTGGAGAAAGAGGAAATACTCCAGCGATGGGAAGAGTATATAAAGGATCTTTTTGCGACAGGAGAGAACAACCGGGAATACACAAGGAGGTAGATGAACCGGAAATACTAAAATGCGAAATGGAACCTGCAATAGCTAAACTGAACAGAAACAAAGCAGCTGGTCCAGACAGCAGAGTGATAGAGCTGCTGATAGCCTTAGAAGAATATGGCATAGAAAAGATTACCGACATAATAAACGAAATTTTTAGTAGTGGAATAATACCAGACGAACGATGCAAGTCGATATTGATAGCACTACCGAAGAAACCAGGTGCAAACGAGTTAACGAGTCATATTACAAGACTGATTGTCAGAATCCTGATGACTTGAGCGAGAAGCAGAATCAGGCCAGAGATAGGGCAGGAACAGTGAGGGTTCGTCAGAGACACTGGAACAAGGAACGCCATATTCATGATTAGGATGCTCTCCTAAAGGGCAATACAAATGAAAAAAGGCTTGTACCTGTTTTATTGACTATGCGAAGGCATTCGACAAGATACGACACAAAGAATTGATGGAGATGCTCGGCAAACCTCGACACTTTTGGGAAAGACATAAGAGTAATCAAGAATTTCTACTGGCAGAAAGAGGCCTGCATACGGACAGGTAACCATTTCAGTAGATTTACAAAGATAGAAAGAGGCGTAAGACAAGGATGTGTCTTTTCACCGGATTTGTTCAACGTGTACAGCGAGAATATTTTGAGGACTCTAGATGACACGCCAAGATTTGTTATTGGAGGCCACAACTTGAACAACATAAGGTATGCAGATGATACAGTGCTGATTGCAGACACGGAAAGGAAACTACAAGACCTCCTACAGAAGGTAGCGGTGGAGAGTGACAACAAAGGACTACAAATAAACTTCAAGAAAACTGAATGCATAGTCATCAGCTAAAAGTGCAACCTAAAATGCCAAGTACAGGTGAGGGACACCAGAATCAAGCAAGTACAAAAATTTAAATACCTAGGAAGTGTTCTAACAGTAGATGGAAAGTGCGACACAGAGATCCGAAGGCGAATTGGAATGGCAAAGGACGTGTTCCAGAAGCTGAGTAAAGTACTAACACACAGGAAAATTTCATTAGAAACAGAGAAAAGAGTGCTGGATTGCTATGTGATGTCAGTTCTTCAATACGGCAGTGAATGCTGGACAATATCATAAAAAATGAGAACAAAACTGGAAGCAGCGGAAATATGGTTCTACAGAAGGTTGCTGCGGATATCGTGAACTGAGCATGCAAGCAATGATGAGGTGTTGGAAAGAATGGCAACAAAAAGGAAATTAATACTGGACATCAGGAAGAGACAACTGAAGTTCCTGGGACACGCAATGAGGAAGGAGAGCTTGGAGAACCTGATACTTATTGGCCAGATAGAAGGAAAGAGAGACAGAGGAAGGCAGCGGATAACATATTTGCAGGGCCTGATCAGGTGGATGACGGAACGGGGTTTGCTTTAGTAACAGGAGCAAACATACTAAGAGCCACAAGGGATAGGAAGTATGGGAGTAAACGTTTATCATTTCTTTTCTGTTTAAGTTTAATGTCTTTTTTAAAATCTCATTCTTTTTCGCTCCCACGATCTCCTAACATCATAGTAGCATTATATCCTCTTGCTTGGGATAAACTGATTAAAATCATTCAAATTTTGACATTCATTTCCCTATCCAATCTATGTAAACTTATTTATAAATGGAACTTTGTCTCTGTGTGTACGTGTCTGTGTGTGTGTGTCCGTTACCTATAGACTTCGAAACGGCTGAACCGATTTTCTTGCAAATTTACACAGGTGTACTATAAGTGTCTGCGCGTGTTCTTAGCAAGGATTTGTGTCGAGGTACCCACGATAAATATCGAAAATCGATAATCGAAAAACTCGGGTTGTAGAAGGAGTGGTCCAATTTTAATCAAATTTCATACACATAGACTAAGATATAAGAAACGATATTCAGAAGTTTCAAGGTTGCTGTTCTTACAATAGTGCAGAAAATCAATAATATATATATATATAAGGCAAGATGTGTGTGTGTGTGTGTGTGTGTGTGTGTGTGTGTGTGTGTGTGTGTGTGTGTGTGTGTCTGTTTATGTGTCTGTTTATCTGTGTCTATGTCCTTTATACAAATCGGACACCTTTTATCCGATTCTCACCAAACTTCACACAAATATTCTTTAGGCTCAGGACCATGGATTAGTTTTAAAGCTTTCATTACACTCGAGCAACGCCGCTCTATACTGCTAATATACTAATGCACTGTACATTGTATAATATTTAATGGCTCTTTTTGGCTTGTCTAATGACTGTTCAATGCGCTCTATTCATTTTGTGTACAAAGATTCGCTAAAAAGACTTCGGAGACAGAATGCATCGACAGAAAAACAGATGAAAGTGAGGAAGGTATGTTTTGTGGTTGCTAGGTTCGGTCTACTTGCCTCATCGTCATTCATCTATTCCATGAAACTTTCGCGGTCCTAATTTATATTAATTGTCCATTGTTCGTAAGCAGTGCGTTTGGATCAAATTAGGCAAATGATGTTGATGTCAAGCTATGTATGTAAAAGAACCTGTCCCATACTTACCCTTACACTGACTATGTGTGTGTGTGGGGGGGTAGATATGATCTGAACAAAGCATATTCATAGGAGTATTAATTCTGAAGGACGTATATATAAATAAATTGCCACAAGATCTAATTACAATATATTGAGGAAACTTGCAAAAATAGCAAAAAAAAAACTTCTTTGTGAGTGCAAGACAAAAAATTATGCGTAAAAACCTACCAAATACATTAGTCATAAATAGAAATAAGTTCGACCATAATTTATGTCTAAATAATGGAACAATTAATGTCATGGCGGCATCACCCACAACGGAATGAACTCTTCCAACGATTACATATACTTCCTCTCCCAACAGGTGAGAGTGAGTAGTCAGGGAATAGCCTAAGGAGAGCGCCCTCAACATAGCCGAGAGTCGTTTACGAACACTGATACCGTAATAACCATTACGAGTCCCAGTTCGAGGTTTGAATTCAGTGTAACTCTGATATTCTCTTATATCCGGTTTTCTCTTATATACGTGTTTGGTCTATATTATAAACATCACAACATGCTTTAATTTGGGACCAGAGAAATCTCTCTTATATCCGGGTCTCTTCTATCCGGGTTATATTGTATTACGCACTAACCGTATTATCGTTCTACTAACAAAGTTCCAAGTGTTGTATTTTGCTATGTTTATTATATATTAGTTATTTCCTATTTTGGTTGTTTTGTATTATTCTTGGTGGACGTTTTACCGGGTCCACAACTAGCGGTGACGAAGATTCGAAAGAATTCACGAGGAGATATAAAAAAAAAAAAAATAGAAAAACATCGTTCCACGACACTAACTTACTTCGTCGCAAAGTTACAGAGTGCTGCTATTGAACCTTTCCAAAATATAAATCCCCGCCTAGATTTCTTTTCAAATCTCTTTCTTTCCTAAAAGACATATGACTTTCCAATTCAACATGCACGACCATAAAATATTACAAAATAAGTAGTTAAATTATATTAATGGTTTCTCTGGAGGAAGAAAGGACTACAGGTTTGATTTCGGTCGAAGGCGCAATTTTCTTTATTACACGTTCAATGCCATATACTTTGGAATACTCTACCATCAGCTATGGAATGTCTGAGTATTTCCTTGAAAACCAAGCTTATTATATCAGTTAAGTGTTATATGTGATACACATTTGAGCGATCATTCCTCGAAGAGATATGACTGACTGGGCAAAATATTTTCCCGTAGTAGGTTGCCCTTAATGCGGTACATTGGTTGCTAGGCAAAGCTATAGAACCCAATCTGTTATGCCATTTAACCTATAGCTGGAGCGATAAGAGAACGATTAATACATTTACCAAACCTATTTGCGCGTAAGAGAATGCAAGAAATCCAACTGAAATTAGAACTCGGCACGCCGACTTCTCGTTTCGAACAGATATCCACTGCACATATATCGAATGATATTAATACAAAATCTACTCTATGGCTTCGTATCATGGATCTACCCAACTAAAGGTCTTCTGTCAACAGTTATTGGTGTTAAGATCTAGAAAGTTAAAATATCGAATATTTAACTAATTCCCACCGCCGTAGTGTAGTTCCTTGTCCTTTTCTATAAATACTTACACAGTAATTGTTCTGGTGAAGCTAAAATTTAAAAGCAGAAGTATATAAGTGGAAAGGTTTCCTCATTTTATACTTAAAATGGCTAGATGTAACCATCAGTTCCATGGTAAAAGTTTCTTCTCTCACACTTCTCGATTATGCTTTTCCTTTCAAGCTTCTTGCTTTCCACTCAACTTTGATCTTCAAAAATTTAAACCTCATATCGATCGTTATCTACTGTCATCTTCATACTTGTTTTATTGTCCTCTCTCCTTAATAGTGCTTATTTTTCTTATATTCTTTAATATTAAATCGCTATTTAGCGATCTGCGTTTTGATACATAGATGCACAATGTGTAATATTTAATAAGTTGCAATACATGTTACGCAGATTCTCCTCCACTTGTAATGATCACAAGCCACTTCCTTAAAGAATGACATAAATGACGTTTTAGTGGCTTTATCAACTTGCTTGGGGTGAATTGATTTAAGAAATATTTCAAATTACCGATGGTTGTCTGCACATAAAGGATGAATAGACGCGAGCAAACGTCGTGTACAGTTAACTGTTTCATGGTTCCCTAATAGGGAGAAGGCATTTTTTTTTAATCATATCACCCCAAGCAAGGCTGTAACGCCACTGATGCGCAGGGGGCTACTTAAGAGTAAAAATATTGGAAAAGAGAAAGCGGGGAACCACATCCTGAACAGGGAACAAGGGGTGAGCCTCTTCACCCGTTCAATAGACGTGGGTGGAGTGTTAACCGGGCGATAGTTTAGTTTATCTACTCCAATTGAGAAGAAACAAAAAGAAAAGAGTAAGAGGATTGGAAAAAAGAAAGCCGGAAAGCACATCCTAAACAGAGAACAAGGGATGAGCCTCTTCACCTGTTCAATAGACGTGGGTGGAGTGTGAACCGGGCGATAGTTTAGTTTATCTACTCCAATTGAGAAGAAACAAAAAGAAAAGAGTAAGAGGATTGGATTGGAAAAAAGAAAGCCGGAAAGCACATCCTAAACAGGGAACAAGGGATGAGCCTCTTCACCTGTTCAATAGACGTGGGTGGAGTGTGAACCGGGCGATGCTGAGATAGTGAATACATAAGGAACTGGTTAATATTTCTTGGTTTAGCATGATGTCAGACATAACCAAACTTCCTACAGCTAACAAATTTTATGCAGAGTTATAAACTTCAAAAAGCTGAAACTGGTTGGAATGTGTAAATTAGTGTGGAAGAGTGGAATAATAATATAATTACATTTTGCATTTTAAAATAGAAATATATCAAAGGGAAAGACTAACATAAGTTGTAGGGGTTAATGTGCAATTAGAAATATTATTAAGAAGTTATGCGCAGAGTACATGTTCAATGATAAAGTTATGGGTATCAAGATTTGTAGAAAATGTTCGTAGTAGTAATTGTTGAAAGAGTACGTACGTATGTAGGTATGTATTCAGAAGGAATGTCTTTGGATGGCGAAGAATAAGAAGGAATAATCAGTACACGAGAAATAAAGAGAAAGAGAACAAGGTGAGTCCTGATCTTATCTCCAGGTCGATTTGAAGTTGAAATTACATTTTAGTTGTTTCGTCTCGCGGCTCCTATCTGACTCTGTTGACCGGCCACGAAATGTTCTTAAGTGATTAAATCTGGTCATGTGACCGGCTCCAGCAAGAATGTTTGCTTATATATGTGAAATAACTTCATTATGAATTTTCGGTTTTTAATCCAATCAGGTTTCAGAATTTGCTTTTCGCACTGACTTGTGAATTTTACTTAGTTGGGTTTTTCCACAATGCTTTTAGTTCTTAATTTCTTATCCCTACAATAGAAGCGTAAACTTAAGCAAAACCTAACTTCTATTAATATTATCATATCATTATTGAAGGAAGTGGCTCTATCTGAAACCCGGTTTTATTTATTTTTACGATGCCCAGTAACCAACTATTTTATTACCTTAAAACTCTTAAACGAACGATGTGTTTTAACGAGATCTTATCTATGTCATACGTATTTTTCTTGCTTTCTACTAGTATTTGGACGTTTCTATGCATTCATAAGGGTGTCTGTTTGGTGCAATAGATATTAGCTGAGAATGAGAAATCGGAAAGACAAGTTCGAATACCAATTGAGTTCGTAACATTCACTTACGTAAAAATACCCTCATGAGTTAAACAGCAGGATATATTTGATTCTATAGCCTTGATTGGCAACCATTCTACGACAAAAATGTACAGCAACATACTGTTAGAAGACGTATTGCCGCGTATATCATGGTGATATTCTAAGTGTTAGATGTGACACAGGGCCAAACCTGTGAGGCACATAGTGAAGATCGAACTCACTATTCAATCGAAACTGCATTAACGGGGCAAGCTTGCTAAGTGAGTCATCAATCGAGAACAGACCTGGCCGCCCAAAATGTGGATAACATGTGGCACTTAACTTGCTGATTGATGCATTTATAATTAATTGTGACAGTTTTCCTAATATCACACTTGAAAACGAGTGTCGTAAACACAGGCGTCGTTTCTATACCGAAGTTTAGCGCACTTTCAGTAAAAGTTGCGGTTTGCTGTTAAATGTTCCAGATATGCACGTGTAAAATTTATTTTCAACATTCTTACTTCCTACTAGTTAATAAATGTCATTTTTTCGATGCCATTTCTTTTTTTTTTTTTTGCTTTTTATGTAAAATCTTGCAGATTAGAATAAAAAATCTATTCACACACATACACACACATATATATATATATATATATATATATATATGTGTGTGTGTGTGTGTGTGTATGTGTAGTAATTGAACGTGAGCACATGAGAAGAAAAAAAGGAAGAAACTGACAAAATGACTGTCAAAATTCTTTTGAGTATTACCCAGAAATAAATGTTTCAACTTCAGTAGAGTAATAATCAGGATAAAATATCGCATCCAGGGACATTTTTTGTTTGATTCAACATCATTTTATTCCTTTCTTTGTTTTACGTATATAACGATTATGATTTGTTCGTGTTATTGATGAAGATGCGCAGTGTGCCTTATTTTTTTCTGTCATCTATCATGTATCAATTTGGTAAGAATGTAAAAGAGATAGTTCAATTCACCGTGAAACGAGCTTCGTTTCAAACTGTAATAATCCTCTTAAATATTAAAAACAAAACATAAAATTTTCAAAGGTCCTTTTGGCAATAAAAACACCACGTTACTTCATGAATCAAATATGCAGTTTACTGACAAAATACACATGTATTGACATATATATATATACTTTATTTTTTATATATACATATATGTATATATATAGTTCATTTTATTTTTGTAGTACGTGGTTATAAAAGTAAATACTTGAACAGTGGGTTTTTAATCTACGTGTTCTTTTAATTTTTTTAATACATACATACATACATATAGATATATACATGCACACATATACGTACACATACACAAACGCATATATATATATATATATATATATATATATATATATATATATTAAATTGTAACCAGAATTACACAAAAGGAAAGATACTACTGGCATCTCAATTTAACAAATATATTTGCCAAAATTACACAAAAATATCTTGGGATACAAAAGAGTATATTTATTCAATAAAATTGGCTTTTAATTCAACAAAGGCCTCAAAACGACGTTGTAATCTTCTGCCTCTCTTTTCTGGACAGTCTTCTTGATTAATTTGGTGATTGCTGCTATAATTCTGACCTTTAATTATTCTTTGATGTTAGAAGTAGTTTTGTCGGTTTCTGGCTCAACTGCGCCTTACACATTTCTGTTTCGGGTGTTAGATGGCCAAATATAAGGGATGATGTGCGCGCATATATTATCTGACAGCCAAGACTTGGCTCGCTTGCCTATGTCCTGTTTCCAGAGACTCAGGGCAGGATTAGGTCTCCAATGCACTTGATCTAGGCATCCCTGGTCATTCTGAAGAACTGTAGAACAATGAATGTAGATATAACGTCACCATAATTAGTTATCACAACAAATACCATGATTCTACAATTAAATATATGAAATGAAAGCACGTTATCCATCGCACCCTGTATGTACTAATATGCGCATATATATATATATTCTCCCCTTTTTTTTGCAAACCCAGACGATGTCAATTTTTTTTTCTTTTCTTATTTATTTGATTTTATTCTATCCTTTTCTTTTTCTTTTTCCTTTTCTTTTTCTTTTTCTTTCCCTTTATTTTTATTTTTATTTTATTTTATTTTATTTTATTATTATTTATTTTTTAATTTCTTTGCAATCTATTTAAAAAGGAAAAGTAGACTAATTTTTCTCCAGTTTCTGAAAGGTTTTTTTCTGTTGCTGAGGTGATGTGTCGCTCCCCGTGGGGATCGTCATATCGAAATGGCCATTCAACATCTTTGAATTAATCCTTTTTTAATATATATATATATATATATATATATATATATATATTCAGTTAGATAGGTGTGAGTTAGTGAACCTAGATTTCACGCTTTTGCGATTGTCAGACGAACTGATATTTTTTTTAAATATTGGATATATGTAGATCTGCGTATATTAGTGTATTTTTGTGGAAGTTAGATAAAAATTGCGAGGAAAATGTGTCGTCACTTACAAACGCAGACATAGATACACACTTTTACATCCATTGATGTACGCAGGCACAGACAAGTGCGCGCTCAGCCACCAGGGCTCACACAAACTTAACTGTGTGTGAATAGTATGGGGCTTGGCATATATATGTATATGTGTGCCGTTGTGTACATACATACACATTTTAT
Organism: Ascarosepion bandense; assembly: GCA_037127315.1. Classification (NCBI taxonomy): domain Eukaryota; kingdom Metazoa; phylum Mollusca; class Cephalopoda; order Sepiida; family Sepiidae; genus Ascarosepion; species Ascarosepion bandense. Next base: position 757,301 of record JBBBDQ010000430.1, read on the forward strand.
TTATGTATTCAAAAAAAGTACCGTGCATATATATTATACAAATAGTATAATATATATAAAAAAAATTGCATATATATATATATATATATATATATTCATTTCACACACACATATATATATATAATTATATAGTTATGAATTAGTTGCAAATTGCAACACGGAAATTTCTATAATTCGAGATAGATTCTCGTCATCAGACAATGTTTGATGTTGGTTGTACAGATGACTCACATTAAATAACAAAAACCTTTGGTTTGCTGTGTATGTATGTCGGAAGATATAAAATTTACATGAGTGTTTATTTTTAAATAATCAGAGCGAAGATTCATTTTGGAATTTGGCCCCAAAATACATAGTGACCGACTTTCTCTTTTTTTTTCTCATTGTTTCCCTTCCCTTATCTTACTTTTCTTCTTTCTTAAATGTAAATCATCTGTACAACCAACATCAAACATTGCCTGATGAAGAGAATCTATCTCGAAACATAGAAATTTCCTTTTCGGAATGTACAATTAATTCATAAATATATAATTATATTAAGCTCTATAATATTTATTATATTGAGCCCTGTTCATAATAAAATAAATGGATGGGCACTCAAAATAGTAAAACCTTGAGTCCTCTTCACTTGTCTATATATATATATATATATATATATATATATATATAAGAAAATGAAAGAACATGTAGATTAAAGCCTCTGTTTAAGCATTTACTTTTATAAAGAATGCTCGATAAAGTGTAGAACCTTGAATCAGTTCTTTCTGTTTTCAAGCAGATAATCTTTTTAGGAAATGCGTGCTTGTATTTTAGATGGTAACGTGTCTATAATGAAGTACTATAAACAATCTTGAAATTCAATGTAAGCCATTTCACGAAAAGTCTAAACAACTTTGTTTTATCACACTGTTAAACATGTCAGATTTCGTTTCCCAAAAGTGTGTGTCTATGGGTAATTTTACGGCACTACTTTATTCAAAAGCAATATGCAGCGAAATCCCACAGAATTCTTCATGAGAATTGTGTCAACCATGCACTCACCAAAACAACATGCAGGGAATGGATCGGCTAGTGGTTACTGTCAAACGACGTCGTTTTTCCGATGTAGAATTCAAATGTTGCCAGAAAAATGGAAAAAAAACTAGTAGCTAGCGATGGACATTATTTTCAATGGTATGTTTCGTACTAACTTTTGAAAATAAAATATTATTTTTCATGAAAAATTATTAAATGTTCTAATATATATATTTATATTTTATATATATATATATATATATATATATATACATAAATATCTACATATATATCTACATATATATCTACGTGTGTGTGTGTGTGTGTGTGTGTGTGTGTGTGTGTGTGTGTGTGTGTGTAAGGTTGATAACTAAAATGCCACCATTTTATATTTTTAATATATGCGCTGTTTCTTTTGTTTCGTTTTGATATTTTCGATTGCACACTCCAGTGTGGGAGAAAAAGTGCACCATGATGCAATTCACTTTCAGAAAATTACACAATTCACGGACAAACAATTGGGAAGATCTGTTTTTTTTTACTGTAATATAATTGTTATTTTTGATATTCGCTTAGGTAATGCGAAAGCTTAGATAGGATTAAAAAATATGTATCAATATTGTGATTTTCTTTCTTTCAACGATAATGCTATTAAGCTTATCAGAGGATATGAAAGGAATTTACACAAATTAAATTGACAAAACTTGTCTATATTATTTAATGAAACGTGAATCAATGAAGAAATGCCGCCTAAATACGCACAATATATATACAAGTTGAGTATATGGATCGGTACCCGACGAGATTAAGAGTATAAGTAAAGGACAAATAGGAAAAAGTGTCTTTAACACACACACACACACACACACACACACACACACACACACACACATATATATATATATATATATATATATATATATATATATATATATGCACATGGCCGTATTTTACTACCGGGCACACCGGGCACGGGTCTGAGCCGATCCGTGCAATCATATTGAAAATCCGGGCAAGGAAAAAAGTCTTCGTCAGAAATCAAACTAAACAATTCACGAAGAAAGAAAGAAAGAAAGAAAGAAAGAAAGAAAGAAAGAAAGAATAAAGAAGAAAACATCCGAATGAGCGCAGTAAAAATCTGTTTGTTTATTTATTAATTTTGGGAGAAAAGACTGGTTATACTCAGAAAGTCCGAACCCGATTTCCTGCTTTCGTTCACGTTCTGTGCCTAATTTCCATTGGAATAGCCGAAAAAATCCGCAAAAATCATAATTTCTGGAAACAAATGACACTGATTACATCATCACATTGTCAACTAATAAATCCTGGCAATTTTCTCTGTGCCCGTTGTTTTTTTAGCATCAGGTACGGCCCTATATATATATATATATATATATATATATATATATATATATATATTCCATGTTGCTCTGAAGTTTATTTGAGTTTAAAAGCAGTTCTATCACAGTTTACTTATAATTTCTTATAAAAAAATATATATAAACGACTGAGTTTAGCATGAAACAAAAACGGACGCTTCTAGGTGTTGATTTCAATGACTATATTTATATTTACATGTGTTCTATCTCATTAATGCAGCATCATTTTGAACTACAGGGTGTTGTAGTAAAATCCGACACTAGACAAAATGAAAACTCTTCATCTCTGATACAAAAATAATTTCATTCTGGAGCAGACGAGCAACAGGCAGAACGACAGGTGCATCTGCAAAGATATCGAGTAGGTTCCCGTAGTGCAAATTCCATCCTCCGTCATGGTTCTTGGCGTCATTTCTAACTAGGGGGACGTCATCCCTCCGTTCTTCTTTCAAAAGGGCCTGAGAATCACCACTGAGATCTACCAGGAAGTGCTGAGGAGCGTGGTGAAGCCTTGGAAGGACAAGATCGCCGCTGGACGCCCCTACGTCTTCCAGCAGGACTCCGCTCCTGTACATAAGACCAAGATGATCCAGGCGTGGCTGCTCAATAATGTTTCTCACAACTGGTCGCTGGACTTGTGGCTGCCTTCCTTACCCGACTGCAACCCTATTTCTCCTGGAGGCGTGATCGAGACCAAGACCAAAAAGCACGCTCACAACACGGTCGACTCTCTGAAAGCCGCCATCGTTATGGACAAGGACATCGTCGCCAAAGCGTGTGACTCATTTCGCGCCTGCCTTAAGATGGTCGTCGGCGCCGCCGGTGGTTACATTGAAAAATAATGTATTATGTAACTCCAACTGTTGCTAAATAAACTCTCGGGTCTCTGCATGTACAATTTTCTTATTATTGCCTATGTTGTTTTATTTTTGTCAAGTGTCGCATTTTGATGCCACACCCTGTATATTTTCCTATATAGAAAAACATTGTAACAAAGTATATATATATATATGTGTGTGTGTGTGTGTGTGTGTGTGTGTGTGTGTGTGTGTGTGTGTGTGTGTGTGTGTGTTGGGGAAATATTTTGTTATCCGACACTGTCATTTTAAAAGTTCCTCCAGGAATGGTGAAACGTTATAAGAGCCCGCGTGCAGATTTACTGTAGATGGCCTTACGATCATTTTCGTGGGAGTGAATTATTTTCTCCCTCTAACAGAATAGCACATGTTATGCCAAAATTTATTGTCAATTTTGATATGGTGAGTAATCTTTCTTCAATGTATTGATTTGTAAAATGTCCCTTTTGTGCTCATATTATTTTTTATTTAGATTCCATGAAGTTCCTCCGATGTATATTTTCTGAAGTTTATTAGTCAATAGAGTAAACTTCTCTTTCAAATGTTAGCTTATTGTTTTGTTTAGTATTCGTTTAGTTTTTTTTTATTGTTTTAGATGTAGTAGTAAAAATATTTTGTGTCTAGATACATTTTTGTTGAATTACAGTTGTAAAATATTTAGTTTGTAGGACAATATATTTTTGAATCAGAGAGTTTCTCAAGAGAAGCCGTTTTCCTATTTTGTTTTATTTTATATCCATGATATCCACAGTATTCTTCTTCTTTTGCTTCTTATTGAATTTTTTCTTTAATCGTATCACCCCGAACAAGGCGGTAATGCCACTGATGTGCAGTGGGCTACATAAGAATAAAATGATTAGATAGAAGAGAGTGAAGAGAAAGACGAACCAGTTAGAAAGGAGCAAGAGAATGATAGGAATACAATTATGATGACAGTTGCCAAGGTGGAGAGGAAGGAAAGGATATACAGGGCGGTGTGGAAAGAACTAGGGTCAAGTAGTTAAGAGATGAGTATTGACATTGCATTTAAATTCCTGGAGGTTGTAGCCGCCAGAAAAGCAAAAATATGGGAGCGAGTTCCACAGGCGGGAAGTGCGAGAAAAGAAGCTGCAGGAGTGGAATTGTCGTCTGCATTTGGTTGATGTATCTGTGAATGGGTGAGACCCAGTTGCCAGACTGGTTGCACGAGTAAACATCTGTTTCAAAGGCACATGTGACTTAAGTTCGTTGGAGCAGAAGCCATGAAAGTATTTATAAAACAGACAAAGGGAATAAACTAATTACAGTACAGAAGAAGTTTTTCAATGCATTTCAGTGTATTTGCCCTATTCAAGTAAAAATTGTGTGTGAACACTATTTCTTGATTCAATGACAACCATTTTGACTTTTTTAACTGTTTGCATTACTCTTGGCTTTCGTTATATATATGGGTGGATTGGCGTTGTGGTGCAGTGGATATCGGCCCGGAATGACAAGTCGGAGGGGGCAAGTTCAAATTCCAGTTGAATTCCTTGCATTCACTTTCGCACAAATACTTTTGGGGAATGTATTAATCCGTTTCTTCCCGCCAGTTATGGGTTAAATAATAGGACAGATTGAGTTCTATTACCTTGGATGGCAACCAACCTACCGCAAAAATTAAAGGCAAACTACTACGGGATAATTTTCTGCTCAGTCAATCATGTCTCGATAGAGACATGATCGCCCAAGCGTGTATCACTTATAGCATTTAACTGACCGATGCTTGCTTTATATTATTTTTTGTTGTTTATTTTTTATTGCAAACCGTCTCGAACTCTGCTCTGTGATTTCTCAGAGAGCTGAGTTTCAGATCTGTTTGAATTCCGGTTCGATTTGCTGCATTCATTACGCACAAATAGCCCTAAGAAAGGTATAAATCCTTCTCTTTTACCTCTAGCTATGAGGTAAATAGCAGTAGAGATTGGGTTCTATATGTTTAGTTAGAAAGCGGTGTACCGCAAAAAGTAATGGCAATCTACTGCGGTAAAATCTTCTGCTCAGTCAGTCAAGTGTCTTTCGAGACATGATCGCCCGAATGTGTACAACGTATGGCTCTTAGCCGAGTGAATGACATTTTACTGTAGTCAATTAATCTACTATGTTAATTCTCTTTTCTCTTCATGTTTCCTATAAAAAAACTCTTTTTGATTATAATTATAAACGTCATTTTTGTCTCCATTTCTTTTAAAATTTATCGATACCCACATATTCAGTCCATTGTCTTCTCAGCTTCCTTCTTGTGTTAAAAAATAGAAATGAGAATAATACCTTACAGTCCGAGTGGATATAACTACATTGCGTTTACATAGAAGAGGGTACGTAGAAGTCACAAGGACAAGGGAATCCTTTGTGCGATCTTTCATTTCAAGGTTCAAGTAGTTCATTGCATTCAATGCGATTGTCGAAGATACGCACGTCGTCAATGTGTGCATGGAGAGCAGCATTTCATCAAGCAATTACCGTTTTCACTTCTCGAAAATAATTGATCATTACCATTCCGATCCGACATTCTATGCTAAACGATGAGAAAGCAGATTAATTTCTTCCATAACATCACTTCTCTTTCGACTTTTCTTCTCAAACTTGCTGCACATGTACATATAAATACACATACATACACACACAATGTTATTCTTGTATGGATATTTTGTTTCATTCTATCTGTAATGTACCCGATAAAGGAAATATTGCAATTCTCTTCTTTCCTCTCTGCCGCTCTTACTCTCTTGTTATCTCTCTCTTCCTCATAAACACACACAGATACAAACACTATATATATATATATATATATATATATATATATATATACCCTCACACACATTATATATATATATATATTTACATATATATATATATATATATATATTTATATATAGTGTAACTCATTATGTAATGAATTAGAGCACTCTGACTATTGGGTAATTATAATGATAATATACACGCTAAAAAGTCTGCCTTCTTCTACCGAGCGCCCATAGCCCAGAGATAGAATCGCCGACTCACGCCAATTCGGTCAGGTTTCAATCCTGGGTTGAAAAGCAATCGGAGTCTAACTGTACTGATGAGCTGTGACGCAGCTGTAAAACAGATCTGTCTGCAGATGATTATATATATATATATATATATATATATATATATATATATATATATATATATATATATATCCAGCAAAAGAGGACCTATGTTTTTCCTATTTTGAGTTCTCTGACATTTTTGTTTCACAAAGGTTCTCAATACAATAAATATCGTAAAGCATAATATAATCATATAATTATGAATTAAAAATACAATGATACACGGAAAATTCTATGTTTCGAGGTTCCTATCTCGTCATCAGGCAATGTTAGATGTTTGTTGTGAAACAAATATGCATATATGTTTCATTCAAAATGACAGACAAGGTATTATCTTTAAGTTTTTATTAAAAAAAATTTCATGTGTTCTTATGATTTTGTTAGAACTCAGATTATATAAGAATTGTTCAAAGTTTTGTTTTTCTGAGCGCTTTCGGTTATACTATTAGCCAATATCAAGCAGATATTTTTTACGTGGAAGTGAACATGTTTTCTCCCCCGATCTATTCAACACGTACAACGATCCCGACCTGGCAGCTTTACCCCAGTCACTTTCTTACTGACGAGATGTGGATTCTCTGTCACTTTTGAAAATATTTTCACCGTTTCTGCTTCGACGTGCTTAGTACCCTGGTGTGCCATCAACATGAATTTACTCGAACAACCAGACTGACAACAAGGACCCACTCTTTTACAAAACCACCAAATGCAGCCGACACTTTTATCCTGGCGGGTTCTTTTCTCGCACTTTCTACCTGTGGAATTCCCTTCCGTATACTTGCTTCTCGATAGCTACAATTCCAGTTTAAATGCAACGTCAATTGCCACTTTTTATCCCCATGACTTCCATCCTTCTCTTATCCTTTTCCCAACGGCACTTGTATGTTTTTCTTCTCCCTTTTCACTCTACTCTCACGCAACTTTCTTCATACCAGTGTTTCCGTCCTTCTTTAAACCATTCTCTGATACCCCCTGTAACCGGTTACTCTTTCTCTTCGTTTTTGTCTTATGTAATCTTTCCTTCTCCTCTTATGTAGTCCCCTGCACAACAGTGCCAATACTACATTGGTTGTGGTGAAAGGTTATTAATTAACAAATTAATTTATAAGCTTTTACAGTCAGTCTGTAATATATATATATATATATATATATATATATATATATATTTCTGTATATATATATATATATATATATAATAATGAATTAGAGCACTCTAGCTATTGGGCGTGTTTATACGCGCTAAAATGCCTGCGTTCTTCTACTGGACACTCGTGGCCTAGGGGTAAAATCGCCGACTGATGCCGATTCGGTCGGGTTTTAATCCTGGGTTAGGAAGCGATCGGAGTGTAAACCGTCCTGATGAGCTGTGATACAGCAAAACAGATCTGTCTGCGGATGACTATAGTATATATATATATATAATGTTTTAAATAATTAAACAAAATCTATAAACAATGCTATGCGCAAAACAGTGTTATGTTATAAAATGTTGAAATTTTGGAAATTAACCGTTTTCTTTTAAATATTAAATGTTTAATATTTTCGTGGTGTTAACGGCTTGCATAGGGTCACACTCATTAAAATATATTGCAGCCACAGTTGTTTCCGTTCTTCTGCTACAGGTTCTTGACAAAATTTAAATTAATAATTTGTAATGCATCGTTTTAATTTGCCATCTCGGTTTCTCACTGACGTAACGTAGCTTGACATTTTTTTCAAAATATATTCATGTGCACATTTCTGATGACCTTTCCTCTTTGTATCTGGATATTTTCAAATTGAATGGCAGTAACAGACTGCCAGTAATTTCTCGTGATTCTACAGTTGCAATAGCTAGATACAACCGTATGTTCTATGCTAATACTTTCTTCTATTGCACTTCTCACTTGTGGAACTCTCTTCCGAACAGTCGGTTCCTACTTAACTTTGGTCATGACAAAATGAAAATTGCCATATTCTTTCTACTTAATACAACTTCTTGTATTTTTTTGCCCTTAATAATCTTATTTCTCGGTTTTTTACAGCCATTAAATATTTGCATCTTAGTGACTATCGTCTTACTCGAAGTACAATATTCGTTGCCCTCTCTCTCTCTCTCTCTCTCTCTCTCTCTCTCTCTTTTCTTTCTTATTCAGACATTTCAACATTCAAGCAAATAAAGTATATTTAGACACGTACTCCCTATGTATCTCATTATTTCTCTCTTGCGGGTTATAACCTCATATATATATATATATATATATATATATATATATATATATATATATATATATATTATATTATATTTTAGAACATATACAAAATTAGATTAATTATAAAAACTGTTCTTAAATACAAAAATATTCTATAGTTGTACAAATAAGCGCTAAGTTCAATCCCATCCCTCTCCACCCCTTACACCTCCCTACTCTGCTCCTCTAAGAAATCCAAAGGATAAAGTCTAGTCGCAAGATCATAAAACTTACATCCTATCTGCTAATGTTAAAATTGTCTACAAAATTTCAAGACACTCATTAATCAACTATATTCACTACCCACACCACTTTCTTCAAAATTCAAACGGACAATTCACAAGACTTATTCCCTTCTCACTAACCCCCACCAACATCCCACACAATTCACCAAATATAAGAAAATAGGCTTTCCATTCCTGTCCTCACCACCTGGTGAGACATTGTAGTTTCAATGTCGAAACAAATTTACGATTTGTAGTGTGATATGTGAAAAATTTGTACATGTTCTAAAATATAATTTATAATAAATATTCACAGCTCTATTTATTATATATCGAGCACTGTTTTAAATTAATGTTTTGGACGTTGTAAAAAATTTTTTTCTTCGTTCCTTATTAACTCGGATATATATATATATATATATATATGTGTGTGTGTGTGTGTGTGTGTGTGTGTGTGTGTGTGTGTGTGTGCATATGCAGATTGGTAGATGGGCGTGTACGTGTTTGCGCATATTTAAGTATACGATACACATACACACACACACACACATATATATATATATGCATGCAAATTTTGCATTAGCAATCGATTTCTCTATAAATAAATGATTACGCATAGATACTGATAAAAATTTTTAAAACAAATTAAAAAAAATACCGTCGTTAAAATTAGTACTTTTCAATGCCTCGTGTTGAATAAACTAAGAAACGAGAATGACAGACGTAATGGAACTCGAAATATGTTCGTTTGTGTCATTACAGTTTTAATAGAAAAAAATCAATAACACTCTGGTAGAAAACAAATCTTGTCTTTTTCATCGCCAGCAAGGACAAACTGAAAAGACTCTTTTGGAAATTTGTCTCGCATCTGATAAATCTGAAATTAGAAATTATCTTCGGATAAATATAGACATGTGAGCAATATGCAGAAAATTAAACAAGAGTAAAAAAACAAAAAAAAAATATTTTTAATTTCTAAACAATATAAGTCTATGGAAAATGTGAGTCAGTCAGTCAGTCAAATAAGTGTCATAGGTGATACACATTTAGGCGATCATGTCTCGAGAGTGACATGACTTACTGGGTATATTTTCCCGCAGTAGGTTGCCACTACTTTCTGTAGTAGACTGCTATTTAACCCATAACTGAAGAGATAAGTATCTGTAGACTTGGTAAATTGGTCAAGTGCCAAACACAACTGAAGTCCCCACAATTTAAATATCAGACGATTGAAGGTGGGTTGTTGAAATGTGGAAGCATAAAATATTTCTTTTGTACATTAAAGTAAGGATTTATAAAAGGAATAACAAATTTGTAAGAAGAAAAATATAAGTGAAATTTTTGTTAACTGAACATTATTGTATGAAGAAAAATAAAATGTTCATAGAGAAAATTCATGTAGTTAAAAGTGTTCAAAGAGAAATGCAAGTATTTAAAATGTCCCACAGAAATTAAGAGTTCATGGTTGATAGTAGTAAGTAGCTAAATGTCCCGGGGCATCAACTGAAAGTAGCAGAATGTGAAGTCTTAGGTTCCTTCCCCTTTTTGGTAGACAGGGGAAAAAAGAAGGTGAAACAAATAAAGAAACTGTATTTATCACAGACAAGTCGAGTGTCCATGTTTTTGTTGTTGTTTTCTTTGGTGGCGTGGAGTGAAAATGAAGAAAGGAAAATTGGAAGAAGATTTAGAATGACTATGTGATGCACCCTTATGTCCGGGTGGGCTTCTTGAAATTTCTTTTGTTACATTTCCACAAGGTCCATCAGCTAACTTCTCCCATGTTAGACTTTTTTTTACTGGTTACGGAAGGTAGTTTAAGTAGTGAAATTCATCATGTGACTGGCTCCAGCAGGCATTTTCTTTTTTTGTGTGTGAAAAAAAATCTGACTGACTTCATATATCAATTTTCTATTTTCCATCCAGTCAGGATTCAGAATTTTACTAAGATCTTCCTAAGATCTGTAGGAGTCTCAGTGATGCTTGTGAAACTGGCCTTGTGTCAAACACAACCAAAGCCCCCAAAATTTAAATTTCAGAAGGTTGAAGGTGGTTTGTTTAAATGTGGAAGTATAAAATATTTCGTTTGTACATTAAAGTAAAGATTTATGAAAGGAATAACAAATTTGTAAGAAGAAAAATATATGTGAAAATTTGTTAACTGAACATTGTTGTATGAAGAAAAATTAAATGTTCATAGAGAAAATGCATGTAGTTAAAATTGTTCAAAGAGAAATTATGTATTTATAATGTCCCACAGAAGTTTAGAGTTCCTGTTTGAAAGTAGCAAATAGCTAAGTGACCATGGCGTATACTGATAGTAGCAGTATGTAAAGTCTTATGTTCCTTTCCCTTTATTGTTACGTTGGCGACAGGGTGAGAAAGAAGGTAAAACAAATAAAGGAATTATACTTGGAGTGTCATGTTGTTGCTGCTGCTGTTTTCTTTGCGGCGTGGAGTAAAAATGAAGAAAATGAAAATTGGAAGAAAAGGTTGAATTAATTTGTGACGCGCCCATACATTCGGGTCGGCTTCTTGAAATTTCTTTTGTTACATTGCCACAAGGTTCGTCAGCTTACCTCTCCCATACTGGACTGATTTGACTGGTCAAGAGATCTCGTTTAATTTCCAGATTTGTCGTGTGACCAGCTCCAGCGGGCATTTTCTCCTTTAGGTGTGGAAAAGTTGTTTGACTAACGTCATATATCAATTTTCGATTCTTTATCCAATCAGGATCCAGAAATTCGCTAGTCACACTGACTTGTGAAATTTGCCTTGGTCTGGGTTTTATAATGTTTCCAAGTTTATTTGCGCGTAAAGTGAATGAACGAATCCAACTACAAATCGAACTCGGCTCCCCACTTTCTTGTTCTTAGCTGACATCCACTACACCACAAAGCACACCCGACACCGAAATACAACTCCCGAAACTAAACACACCATGGTCTAACGCAAGATGCCATTTCAAGTGCTAAACAAATTGCATAGAAAACAAGACAACTATGTTAAAAATAAAGAAAATAGTATAGTTTCTTATGTGACATCCATATTCTTATAAAGCTCTGAATGCTGAACGACGTCCCCACGAATTAAGAGAAAACCGGAGACAAAAGAAATATGGTTCTACAGAAGGATACTGATACGGATTTCAGTTGATATATATTTAAATGTTTGGACCTGCTTGATGTTAGTGTCCACAACCTCTAATTGGAATTTTGGGTTCTTCTTTTTACTGATGACCATGCATTCCGTTTTCTTGTTGTCCTTTCTTCTTGCTTTTCTTTCTCTACATTCAATAGGAAGTCATGACCTTGGGAATGATTCTGAATTCATCTCGCCAATTATGAACAAAATAAAAGGGCAGTGAATGATCTATAATCCTGATAGCAAAATCTAGGAAATGGATCAATCTGAAAAAAAAAGATTTTTTTTTTCAAGATTTTCATATATATATATATATATATATATATATATATATAGGGTGTGACTGGTTAAGTGCCATTTTATATTCTTAACTTAGCGCATGCTCGTTATTTTTTATTATTTTACTTTGCCGACTATGCAGAATGGTAGTTTCAGAATCATCTGAGAAAAAGAGCACCATGACAAAATTCACTCTGCTAGAATTTTAGAAACGTCATGCTGTACAACTTGGCTTTAGCACCGGAAGCTTCAATCGAACATTTCAGAGAATCAGGACCATAGGCAGGGTTGGTAAGGCTACCCTGTCTCAAGAGGCTGGTTACTGGAACACCCTATTTATAGCAACAGAACAGCACGGTGTCACACAAGCGGAACACAGTCAGCCTGTCGGACAATTTCTGGAACCATATTACCGATTGCATTTTTCCAACTAACTTTCTAGACTGAAGGCCCTTCGATTATGTGTGGATGCGTTTGAGTGGGAGACTACCAAAATTAATTGTAAAACCCAAGGATGAACTGAAAGCAAAAAAATAATTAAAATGTAAGGGGATTGTAAACACACAATTCCAAAAGAGTAGTAAAATGGCAAAGAATATATCACACTCGAAGGAGCGAATGAAATGCTCTTTCTGTCTTCATAGACTCGGCTGATGTATCTTCAAATAGACAGCCTCCAAAGCACGTAAATGATGGGCCTAACGAGCCCTGTGCAAGACACAAAATCAAGTGTCCTCATACCTAAAGGCACAGTCTTGATTATCAAGTATTTGTTGACCAATTGTTGATTCTTTAACAGCCTGAGTTGTTCTTAAAGACTGTCTAGGATTAGTAGAACGTACATTTGCGGAGACGTGCTGCGCTACTCCTGTTTCCCAGATTGTACATCCTATGTACATTGAATTTATAAACAATTGAATTTATAAACAACAAATTTTTTGCGAAAATAAAGCAACCTATCTTTAATGAATGTTCTGTTGTTTTTAATCCAAATCTTTTGGAACTGTGTGTTTACACCTCCCGTTACATTTTAATTACTTTTTATTAAAATTATACTTTGAAACGTGTTCCAACATTCCCTTCTGTAAGTAATTTTCGTGTCCTGTCTATCATTCACACTAACACCCATTAGCACCCTTGATAATGTATTGGCTGAAAGGATCCTAAGGTCTACATGATGACGTCTACTTTATTAAAGTCTCTCTCTCTCTCTCTCTTTCTCTCTCTTTCTCTCTCTATATATATTGTGTTACCGTCATAATAACCTCTCTGAAGATGGCTCATGTGAGCTGAAAGCTTAGAACCAAATTAATAAAATATTATCGAAAATGTTGGAGAATTTTTGTCTTTATTTTCAACTGAAATTAAAGCCAAAATACGACGTTCAGAACGACTCATGATAAAACATAATAGACATTCATTGTCTCTTATATTTAACAGTATATGTTTAGAATATATATATATATATATATATATATATAATATTGCTATGGTGCCCTATTTAATAGGAATAGATTCTTGCTCCGTTAATATAATACTAACCTGTGTGACTTCCGGGACGCAGCTGTGAGACAGTCTAGAGACAGTCTAGACGCAGCGGTCTATACCGTTCAAACTACACTTCTATATTGCTGATTACTAACCCATTCCTTGTATATATGTTCTTGTTATTGTAATACATGGTTTCAATCTACCTTTCTGTTTCTGTGTCTTACTCCCGGACCCAAACAGGCCACAACAACTTTGCGACAAAGATATAGATACACGTTGTTGCTGTTCCCAGGTCCACCCTAACCCCGAGTGGTAGCACCAGTTAGGGTCCCAGCTATAGGCAAATAGTTAACCTCCAAACTAGGGTTAAAACACGATAAATGTATGAAAATACACTTTTATAGAAATATATACATAAAAATAGACTTTTATAGATAAATATTACCAACAATACATTTTTAAAGAAACAATTATCTTAACACATTTTCGAAGGAAAAAAAATCTTTTTTCAGCAAAATATTTTTGAATAAAATACTAAAAGACATTTTCAGTTTTCTAAAATACAAAAGAATAAGAACAAAATATGTCATTAAAATCTGACTAAATCAACCTTCTCACTATAATCCAACATTAAAAAATACCTTAACACCCCACCTTTTTGGCATTAAATAACCCACAGTGGTTGATATGCCATTATGCAAAACTCAAACTCAAACTCATTTGATATATTAGAGTCGACCATTCTTTGAACTGAAGCCGTAAGTGACCAACTCGCAATTTTTTTTTCTCCCACCTAGGAGAGGTGGGAGAAAAAAATTGCGAGTTGGTCACTTACGGCTTTTTAAAAAAGTTGTTCTCAAATACCTGACGCGGCCTGAGTAATAAAGGTCAAACAACGTGAACAGAAATGCAAAGATGAAAACTGACAGACATTTTATGAGAGACAAAAAAATCGATTTTTTTTCGCCGTTAGACATTTGAAGTAGTATAACTACAACACACTTGTATATCGTTATAATGGGGCCTCACATCAGTGAGTGGGGCTGGTGTGCAGGTGAAACCGCTGAGAGAAAGGCCTCAAAACGGAGCACATTCTCTCCTGATTGCCCCAATTTAAATATAAATTCGAAAGGAACATATTAAAAGAAATTCAATGAAGTCACATGCCATAGAGAAGCTCAGTGGAAATGCCATTGGCTTGAGAAGCAATACATATTCAGTTCACCTCAGGTGAGTTTAATTTACTTTCCAGTAATTTCCTTCTTCTAGGTGGTAATCTCTGGTGTATCCAATGTTAAGGGCATAATATTTGGACATAGTATCCCTTTTGTTTCCTTGACACTTATGTCTGTTTTTCCCCTATTATTCTTAGTTATTTCTTTTTTGACAAAATTATGCCGAAGGAGAAATAGTCGGGAAAAATTAAGATCTTTAATGTCTTCCAAATATTCATTTGATTTTATTCATATTTCTGCCTACTTTTCCTTCTTCTTTTATTTATGACGCGCTTCAGCCATTATTTATTTCTAATCCTGGGCCAGACAGAAAATAAAAAAAGCAAGCAGACATCAAAAATAGTCCATCAATATATAAAATAAGCAGACAAGAAGAAATGTTTACTTATCCTTTGAAGTAAACCGCCATAATATATCTATATAGAATGTGTACAATGCCGGTAAAGCGTTTGTAGATTTACGGCCATTCAGCGTATTTCAAGTGTTTCTTTAAAAGGAACATTCACAAAATATCAACGAAGAGAAAAATGATCGACAGAGAAACGCACGTTTCCTTCAAGGAGAAATATTTACTTCACGCGCTTAATACGTAAATGATGTTTTCTTGTTTCCGATAAATGTTGGGGAAAATACGTCAGTCTTTTTTTTTATTTTCTGACGAGATATTTTTCTTCTAATTTTCGTAAAAAGATAATAAGTTTAAGTTTCTTTTTAACCTCACCCATTCTTTTATCCTTTTAGTTTTTCGTATCCGTTTATTCTTTCGTTCTTTTTATCGTCTGCCTGTATAAGACCGTTTTCTAATAACAATAGTTAATGGGAGTTTTGATCGAGTGAAGCCCATACCTTCAAATTTGTTGACTGGCGCTAAGGAATCACACACAAAGAACTGTATCCAATAACAGAAACCACACCTCTTGAGGGTTGCATCACCAGTTCATGTATGTGTCATGGGTCCTTACCTGTAACTTCAGAATGAACTCTTCCTAACACTATATATACTACACCTCTCAAGTTGGTAGTAGTTCCCTCCAAACCAGACTGACAGTTCAACTATCCTTCCACAATTTGTATTGTTATTTCTTGTTAATATATATTTGTTGTTTCTACCCTTGTGGTCGTGTTTTTTTTTTTCGGACATTAACCTGGTCCATAAAAGTAAATCAAAACGAAAATAATATAATGAAGATGTTGATGTTTCACACTTTTTCAAATAAAAGTTTGGGAAATAAAAACTCATGAATACTAAAAAGTGCAAATAATAGTAGATACCACCATTCATTTTCGATAACTAACTTTTAAATTGGATTTCTAAAGAAAAGATTTTACTGAAACTGTTATTTTAGTTTTAACTGAAAGCTAAATGATTTAATTTATTATTTCCAATAAGCAAAATACTTTGTATATTTCGGACAGAATTTATATTGATTGGGATCTAAAATTTTAAAATTTTTAAACACTTGTTCAATTTATTGGCCATTTTTAAGCAATCGACACATTTGTAAACAAAATTAATTCTCGGTTTCAAAAATCTTGTAAAAATAAAATTTTCATCCATGAAAACTTATCTTTAAAAAATTAACAAATTTAAAGTTAAATCAATCTGATTTATACAAGTATTCCTTACTTATAGCATGAATTTTAGATTAAAACTATTTCCTAATCACGTAGTGTTGATCTTTCTTATATTTACCCGTATAATTTGACAGGGGATGATAGCCAGATACGAGATAAGTTAAGTCTGTGGTAACCAGAATTGTCTCATTTTTCCTTAGAAAAAGAAAAATGCATGACCTTTTAATGTACACTCAACAATTAACATACAAAAAAATTAAATAGACAAAAAATATTTTAAAATTACGATGGCGCGAAAATTTTTACTAAACTTTTCATTTTCGATTAGTAAATATAGTCTTTACTTAATAACTTAATAACCTAACATTTACAAATTTCGAAGTATTTAAAAAAATATTTTTAAAACTTTATAAACTATTCTAAATTTTTTATAATAATATATAAATAAAACTTTCAAAATTTCATTATTAATTGGAAAATATTTTCTTCTGATTGTAATGTCCGTAATATATATTATTTATTAAATTAATCAAAAGCTTATCTAATTAAATAATGTCATAATTTTATTGCATGTTTTATTTTACTATTCGGAGCACATTTTCGGAAAAAGGGCCAAATGTTTGAAAATAATATTAAACGATTTACATTTCCAATGATCGTGCGTTTAATTTATAAAACCGGGCAAAATTTAATTTCTTGAAATTTTATGAACTTACGTGAAGTGGGTGTAACAGATGTAAAAATATTTTTGTAAGATTTTATAAAATAATAATTTGAAAAATAATTATTCATTTGTGAATGAGTTCTGAAAGTTTCATTAAAGTCTGACAATTAAGTGATTTTTGTAAGAATATCCAAATTGATGAAAAAAAAAACTGAGTTAACTAATATCACATTTTCCATTGTAAACTCTCGTAACGATTCGGTTACCTGCTAACGAAAATCAAAATATGAATTATTACCAAAATTTCGAATATTTTAGTATTAAAACTTTTTAAAAATAATTAAAAAGTACTTTCATCTTGATTGTTAATAAAAATATAAACATTTTGATAAAAAAAAACTTAGTTTTTATTAAATGTTGGGCATTTTTTCTTCATACCACGCTAGTTAGTGGAAATACCTAGATAATGTTTACTGAAATTGAGAAAAAGCATTTTTCCAAAAAGTTTTTAAGAGAAGGATTTTAGAAATTGCAAACTACAGCAGTACTAGCCGTTCAGTCAATGAATGCTGAATGTTTCCTTGTAGAGAAACGAATAATATGACTTTAACCATTAACATTTGATTTTTATCATTTTTTTCGTTGTTCTTTTTTTGTACTTAATAATATTATTGTGTACGTTGTCGAGCAGTATTTACATCATTCGGTTTATTGTACACATCATAGTGCAATTTGTACCACATTTCGGCTGTTGTACGCTCCGGACTTCTTCAGTGGCTAGGAATTTCGAACCGAACCCTTTATTACAATCACAGGGGTGTATCGTTCTTATTCCTGGCATAGAGTTTCTTCTGGTAGTCATCTGTTACCTCCTTCTAACACTGTAAGTTACTTGTTCACCACTACTGGTATTGAACTCACAAGTCTTTGGGTCAAGTCACAGGAACTAAGTTGTGAGTTCATTCTTTCTATTTTTCTTATGTTTCATTTAGTTAATTCCTCTTTCTCTTTTCCTTCATTTTATATTTATTTTTCTCCCATTATCTCTCCTTTTCTCCCATTATCTCTCCTTTTTTTTTCTAGTTCTCTTCATCCTCATGCGATTTTTGTTCTCATTTGTTTTTCTTTTCTCTTTTTTTTTCGTTCTAAATTTCTTCACACTTTACTTCCTTTCTTTTATTTTCTTTTTCTTTTTTTTCTTTTTGTGGTACATTTTTGTTTCCCTTTTCCTTCTTCAGATTATATCTTTTGTGCATAGATATCTTATTACCTTCCTTATAAATGTTATTTTTTCTTCTATTTTTCCTCAAAACAGGGCACTTGTTCTTTTTACTGTTGTGCACTTGATTAGTCTCTCGTAAGGTCAATTGTTAGGAAAAGGTAATTAATGTCGTATAACGTAGTTGATAGGACCTCATGAACTCGTATTTTAATAAAGAAAAGTTCAGAATAGGAAGAAGAAATGTTTTGTTTCATAATTGATGTCCGATAATATTTTTAAAAAGATCTCATCTGCAAGCAGATTAAAACTGATAACATTTCAAATGATCCATTCGTTCAACGTTGTCTCTTATACGCCTAGTAATTCAGTGCTTAACCCTCTAGGGCCATTCGTATCATGTTTGATACAGTATGAAAACAAGCCTTGAAAGAAATATTTTCCTGAAAAATTTTTAAGAGAAATAATTTATAAATTTCAAATGAAAGCAGTACTGACTGCTCAGTCAATGAATACCAAATGTTTCCTTATAGGGAAATACCAAATGTTTCCTTATAGGGAAATACTGTATCAAATATGATACGAATGGCCCTAGAGGGTTAATACGCAAAGAAGAAACTTCTATTTTAATCAGCACTGCCCTCAGTACGACACAAGTATAGAAATCTACCCATTTTTTGTGCAATGTAGAAATCATTTCTGAAAAAAATGGATCACAGGGAACAAGAAATTGTAAGCTGGTCTCTCCTATGATCTGGCTCGGACAGCTCAATATGTGAAAAATTGGTTGTTACTTTCAACTCTTCAAAAATCAAGCCAATCATCTTTAATCATTAACCTTTAGAGACTGAATTTCTGTCAGTCACGGTGAATGGTTACATTTTCGATTAGTCTCATGCTTTAAATAAAATAATGAAACTCGGCTTGACGCCAGACATCTGGTAATACAAATGTCGTGGATCTTCGCCGCCAGTTTGTTGTGGAGTTGTGACGAAACTTCACCGCAAAGTTCTAGTGATCGGCACAAGAAGCAAGACATGGAACAAGAAGGTAGGCTCAAAACTGTGTATTAGTATAACAAGAAACAAGACATTCAAAGGAAGGGTAAATAATAAATAATATATGAATAAATAAGTCTGAAGATATTATTACGCAGCCTGACCAGTCGCTGTCGTTAACCGCTCTTGTTAACTGCTGCACCTGACTGTTCGTACTGCTATTTAACTGCTCTCTACAAGTCATGCAGATAATTTATATATAACAAGAGGAAGAGTTCATTCCTCGTAAGAGGGTACCATAAAAGCTAATTAAAAGGATCCATTGATAAAGATGATGGGCAAAAACTCGGCCTATTCTACCGCTTAAAAAGTACCTGTCTCATTCTGCCATATTTTTCCTTACAATATCTAAACTTATTTATAAATGAAACTTTGTCTGTGTGTTTGCGTCTGTGTGTGTGTGTATCCGTTGCCTATAGACTCCAAAACGGCTGAAACGATTTTCGTGAAAATTTATACAGTTGTACTATAAGCGTCTGCGAGTGTTCTTAGCTAGGTTTTATGTCGAGGCACCCCGGATAAATATCGAACATCGATAATCGAAAAAATCGGGTTATAGAAGCAGCGGTCCGATTTTAATCAAATTTGATATACTCATAGACAAGGCATAAGAAACGATATTCAAAAGTTTCAATGTTGCAGTTCTTACAATAGTGCAGAAAATCGATAATATATATATATATATATATAAAAGGCAAGATGTTTGTGTGTGTGTCTGTTTATCTGTCTGTATGTCCTTTATACAAATCCACAATTTTTATCCGATTCTCACCAAACTTCACTCAAATATTCTTTAGGCTGAGTCTGAGCCCCAGGATCATGGATTAGTTTTAAAGCTTTCATTACACCCGAGCAACGCCGGGCTATACTGCTAGTTGAGGATAGACCAAAAATGGAGTATTGATATTTCTTTTGTGTGTGTGTGTGTCTTTTGTTCAACTCTGCAGCCTCTTTTTAACAGACGCAGCAACCTAAGCCTATTTCTTCTCTATTATACCACTATTTCTATGGCAAATGACTCGTCCTTTAGTTCCTTTAAATCAGTAGGTTAGGGATAAAAACACCATCTAATCGAAACACATGTATTCACTCCATATTGCAATTGTACGTAGGAAGTTTAATTTTAAATGGCTATTTTACAAGGAAAAACTTGAAGCAGTTGAAATATGAAAGAAGGAAGCCGCGAATATTCATGGATCGAGCATGTGAGCAATAATGAGGTTTTAGAAAGGATGGAAACGAAAAGGAAATCAATACTGAGCCTCAGGAAGAGACAGTTAAAGTTCCTGGGATATGGAATGAGGAAGGAGGACTTGGAACACCTGATACTAACAGGCCAAATAGAAAGAAAACGAGACAGGGTAAAGCAGGAGATAATATATTTGAAGTACTTGATCAGGTGGATGACGGAACGAGGGTTGCGTGGTGTAACAGGAGAAAACTAGCTAAGAGCCACCAGGGATAGAGAGACATTGAAATCCATGATCGCCTACTTTCTGAAAGGACAGGGCACATAAAAGAGTATTTTACAAGCTCTACTCCAAGTCTTTCTCGAGTCTGTCTCCTTGAACATTACAATCTTATCCTCTTCAAATGTGAGGTTAATCGTTTTCTATTCTCCATATTCTCATAGTTTTATCATTTTGTCCCTTTTGTTAAATTCATACCTCCTTCGAAACATCGTGTATTTGAGACTTGTACTTGGTGACAAAGGATTAAAATCGGAAATATTCATTGTATCAATCCCCTTTGAAACAATAAAAGACGACACGTTTTTAGAACAGAAAACCATAGGTAGGCCTAGCGGTAAAGAAATAACATCCTAGTTGTTTCAGCCCTTTCTTCTGATATTTTAAAAAATTAAGCCTTTCGTTTCACCTCTTAGCTGAGTAGGGTTTCTTTCAATTATTTTTGTCCACGAATTATTTCTTTGGGAAGCGCCTCCCCAGAACTACAGATTGTAAGTATACCCATAATCAAAAATTACGTCTGAGAAAGAAAATATTTGTTTTCAGCCGTATATATATATATTTGTGTATTTAGGCAGTAAATATTTTAACATGTCAGATTAAATAAATTGAAAACATTATACCTTCATATTTTTAATAAAATCCGTTCATACTCACGGATAATTGAAATATGTCATAAATGAGCTGTAACATTGACAGATCTTATTAATATTCATTTCTCAAGGCACCCAAGTACTTTCAACCTCTTTCCGAGATCATCTTCAGGGGTGTGAGTTATGGTAACAAAAAATAACAGCAAAACTGTGTTGCTAAAAATTGCTGTACATATTTTTCTGTTTCAAATATAACGGTTGAAAAAATGCTTGAATTTTTGTTACCATAACTCACACCCTGGTCTCAGAAAGAGGTTGAAAGCATTTGGGTACCTTGAGAAATTATATTTTATGCGGGTCTTCTGGGCCATATAGCCCGGCCAAAAATATCTGTCTATCTTTCCCCAGTCGTGACTCTACCCTTCGGCGGAGCCACAACTGGGTTAATGCTCTCTGCCTGAAGGCAAAGACCTGACAGTGACAAAGGTAGCACTTCTGGTGCTACAATAATTAGTCGGCATTCCCACTTAAGATGAAATTTGACACAAGGTCATTTTTATGCGGGGCTTCTGGGTCATATTGCCCGGCCAAAAATATCTGTCCGTTTTTCTCCAGTCGTGATTCAACCCTTCGGCGGAACCACGACTGGGTTAGAAGGCAGAGAGCTGACAGTGTCAATAGTAGCAGAAGCAAGTCTACTACTCAGTGACAGTATTTAGTCACCTCCCCACTTAAGGCAAAATGTGGCACAAGGTCTTCCGGGCCATATAGCCCGGCCAAAAATATCTGTCTATTTTTTCCCAGGCGTGATTCTACCCTTCGACGGAACCACGAGTTGGTAAGTGCTCTCTGTCCGAAGGCAAAGAGTGCTCTCCGTCCGAAGGCAGAGAACTTATAGTGTCAATAGTAGCACTACCGGTGCTACAATATTTAGTCGGCTTTCCTACTTAAAGCGAAATGTGACACAAGGTCATTTTTATATGGGTCTTCCGGTCCATATAGCCCGGCCAAAAATATCTGTCTATCTTTGCAGCCCAACAGGAATAAAATCAAACGCTAATTCTATTTGCGAAGACACCCGGATGCATATATGTGAGTCTACTTTCTCTAGGTTCGGATTTTGTGGTGCAGTGTATAACCACTCGGAACGACAAATCTGGAAGCCGAGTTCGAATTCCAGTTGAACTCCTTGCATTCATTTATGCACAAATACCCTTGGGAAAGGTATTAATCCGTCTCTTTCCTCCAGTTATGGGTTTACTAATAAGACAGATTGTGTTCTATAGCCTTGGCTGGCAACCAGTCTACCGCAGAAAGCAATGGCAACCTTCTGCGGGAAAAGTTTTCCCAGTCAGTTATATATCTTTTGAGACATGATCGCCCAAAGCGTGTATCACGTATGACACTTAACTGACTGACAAGCTCCAAGAAAATATCTGACGCTGCTCTATTTCAAATCAATTTCATTACAATGAAGGCACTAAAGCCACTAAGATACAAAGGCTTACTGGGGTGGGGTAAGAATTATAAAACAGAAACATCACCATGGATGGAGTACAGAAAAACAATCAAGACAACAATAGACAGCGATGACATTGTATTTAAATTTTGGAAAATTAAGTCGTTATGAAAGCCTAAAGTCGGAAGACAATTCCACTGGTGGTATTTTAATCTTGTTGGGTGTCTAACCTTACTGCTTACCAAAATGCCTGGAAAGGGCGCTGGTGTAGTCGTCAAAATGCCTGGAAAGGGCGCTGGTGTAGTCGTCAAAATGCCTGGAAAGGGCGCTGGTGTAGTCGTCAAAATGCCTGGAAAGGGCGCTGGTGTAGTCGTCAAAATGCCTGGAAAGGGCGCTGGTGTAGTCGTCAAAATGCCTGGAAAGGGCGCTGGTGTAGTCGTCAAAATGCCTGGAAAGGGCGCTGGTGTAGTCGTCAAAATGCCTGGAAAGGGCGCTGGTGTAGTCGTCAAAATACCGACAATGAAGAAGATAATACTAGGTTACATGGCGCCAGGAATGCTAGGAAAGATCATAATATTATTATTTATGTACTACCCTGTATGCATAATCATAAAATATGTATGTTTACTATGACTAGCTTAAGATGAACACGCAGTAAATGAAGAGAAAATGGATTATCCTGCTGAAATTTCTCGAAAGAAAAATCTTTAAAAATCAATATTTGAAATCTCTGACCGAAGCAGATCTGCCGTCTTAGACGATATATTTCTCATGTAAAATATTAAAAATTTATTCTTTCGAGTTATAATACCACGAAAATGTTTAGAACGGAACAAACAAATAAAGACAGAAGAAATAGTCGTAAGATACGATCCAGGAATATTTCTTAAAATTATATCACTACAGATGTTTACCAGTGAATCATGTCAAAAAGTAAATGAATGCGTTTATCCGACCATTGGCGATACAAAAAGATACAAAATTAATTTGTAGGTGGTAAATTTTTGTAGATTAGCGCTTTTTTTTTTTTTTTTTTTTTTACAGGATTCGATTCTATCTACACATGTCAAAATCGGAAATTATCAAACTTTATCATTTTAGAAATCGTTCTAGTTCGTAATATAAACGCATTGGCAAATAAATCCTGAACTTCTTAAAGAGTTGATCAAATCCAAAGAAGAATTTGCAATGTTATTGGTCCTTACATGGCATCTCACCTTCAGGCTCTTTCCATCAAATTTCTATAAATACGTTCATGGTAATATTGCTGATGAACTATTCCCTATGGTACCTAGAATTTATGGATTTAAGCGCAGTATTAGGTGGACAGCAAAATCTCACCATTTCATAATTGAACTTGTTAGATGTAAGCGTAGGTTCTATGCTAAAAGTTTCTTCTATCGCGTATCTTGCTTGTGATATTATCTTCCGACTTCTGCCTTTCCAGTTAACTTTGATTTTCACAAATGTAAATACAATATCAACCGTTATTTTTTACATTCTAAATTTTTGTGCTTTTATTGTCCTCTGACCTTAATAATATTTTTTACATATTATGTAAAACTCAGTAACATTTTGCATCCTAGTCGATACATTGCCTTGCTTGGGGTGAAATGATCAAAATAATGTCATCTGTAATTTTTTTCTATGTCAAATGTCATGTTTTATACAATGCTTATATCATTGATAAGTGACATATTGCAAGCACTTAGGAAGCACTTAGGAAGAGAACAATATACATAAAACAAAATCAACCAAAATCGTGATTTATTCAGCTCTGCTATTTTGTGTTGTATGGACTGTTTTTTCATTGCTATTGGTAGGTTTTTGTTATTTGTTCCCTACATGTAATAAATATAATATATATATATATATATATATATATATATATATATATATGTGTGTGTGTGTGTGTGTGTGTGTGTGTGTGTGTAATATATTTTACATTTTTAAACGATTTATTAAGCGACCTAGATTTCTACCATGTGGTGTCTTCAGGCTATCTGCAATAACTGATAATATTTCTCAACCAAACACACAAACAAATATCGATAATAGAAAACGAAACATTATCTGGTTCAACCCATCATTTCATTTAGAAATAATGACCAAAAGAGGACAAATATTATTTTAAACCGATAGATAGACACTTTCCAAAAAGCTCAGAACTAAGCAAAATTTTCAATAGAAACACAATCAAGCTAACTTATAGTTGTACTAGTAATTTTGATATTTTAATAAAAAAACAAAACGCCAGAAATTTAGATAGCATCGTACAAAACGAGATGACGAATATAGAATGGAACTGCAAGGACAAAAATAAATGCCCACTTCAAGGACTTTTAACACAAAAGAAATCATTTACAAGGCAAAGGTACCAGGTGGTTCAATCATAAAAAATCTGTACAAAATTGGCTATATATATATATATATATATACAGAATATCTACTGAAATACAAGTATCGATTAAAAAATAATGCTCAGACAAATAAATTAAAAATATCGGTTCTTAAAACCAATTAGTTAATCTTCGGGACTTTCCGTAACATTATATATATATATATATATATGTGTGTGTGTGTGTGTGTGTGTGTGTGTGTGTGTGTGTGTGTGTGTGCGTGCGTGGTTGTGTTTTTTTAAACTGGGGTGTCAGAATGCAGGCTAACATTTCCTTCGCTATTGCTCTGATGAACTTTCTTATATGATACCTGCACTTTGTGAATTTAAGTGCAGTGCTAGATTGGCGGAAAGGTCTCATCATATTAAAGTTGAAATGGAGAGATGTAACTAGGCTGGCAGCTTTTTCTATTTCACATTTCTCGTTTGCCAAATTCTCTTCCGGCTTCTTGCTTTCCAGTCATCTGTGACCTCGAAAGTTTAAATTTCCATCCTTGTCTTTCGACTTCCATGTTCCTGTTCTTTTATTTTTCTTACTCCTTAATAATATTTTTTGCACAATTTTCTGTAATACTTGTGTCTTAGTGGCTTTATTACCTTGCCTAGTATGTAATGATTAAAAGAAAGTGTGATAGAACTCATACACTTCACTGCAATTTCTCACCAGAAGAAAAGAACTCGTACTTGAAAGAAGTTTCTCAATTGTGGCAGATGATTTCGGAGTATAGAGCATGATACTAGTTCTTTTCAAATCTTTTCTTTACTTGCAAAAGGTGTTTAAATACATACACCGTTTAATCATTAGCGTCTTCATTTCATACTTTGCTTCGTGTGATATCTGTTTGTTTACTTCTACATGCAAAACACCAACGTGAATTTCAAAAAGATCAATGATAATTTCAAAAACATCAACGACAATTTCACTGTAGGCAGCCGTGGTACTATGGCAATATTCATGGCAGCTGTTTCGATAGCAGTGTTGAAAATATATTATATATTAACACATATAGAGAATAAATGCCATCATTAAACTATCCAGCCGTAGGTTGCGCTGAATACCAATACCGTAAATCTGTTCACCTTGACTCGCTTGTCATTATTAACCTCAACGCATGCTCGATAGAAAATTTCAAACATCTTACCCAATCGATTTGAGTAAAGAAAGCGGAAATAATATACAAATCGCTAAGGAATTTGACCTCTTTTAATTCTTTTTTGTTTGGTGGTACAAGATGTTTTCTTGGATTTGGAACGTCTTTTTGATTACCCATGAACATTCTCTCCAGTGTACCCGGCATAATGAAGAATAATGAAATCAGGAAAAAAATATTCAGTTAGTTCTATATATTATTTAATTTTATTTGCAAGTCGTTCCGTTATTTGATAGAAATGAATCTTTTCATACAAACCTCAGATATCTTGTCGTCTGCTTGTTTGCATCTGTCCGTTCATATACATTTCAATCAGTGCGTCCAGCTCAGCCTGTTCATAATCTTTTGCAGATTATTGTATTCATATCTATCATACCTCCTTTATATCTCTTTACTTAAGCTATGTTAGACCTTATTACGCGTGTTAATATTTTCACAATGAACCTGGTACTAATAAACATATATCTAAACGTATTTATAAATGGAACTTTGTCTGTGTGTGTGTGTGTGTGTGTGTCTGTTTGTGTCAGTGTGTGTGTGTCCGTTACCTATAGACTCCGAACCGGCTGAACCGATTTTTTAAAAAAAAATTTACACAGTTGTACTACAAGCGTCTGCGAGTGTTTTTAGCTAGGTTTTGTGTCCAGGTATTCCAGATAAATATCGAAAATCGATAATCGAAAAAATTGGGTTATACAAGGGGTGGTCCGATTTTATTCAAATTTGATACTCTCATAGACAAAGACATAAGAAACGATATTCAGAAGTTCTTACAATAGTTCAGAAAATCGATAATATATATATATATAAAAGGCAAGATGTTTGTATGTGTGTCTTTATCTGCCTGTATGTCTGTATTTTTTTCAGCGCTTTTATTTTAGTTTTTGCTTCGGGTTTAGTTCCAAGTAGGTATAATTGTAGTTCTCAGCCATGATACCATTTACTCAGAGGACTCATTTAGCCTTCAAAATTCAGTTTACGACGAAAAACTTATTTGATATCGATACCAGGAAATCAAAATTTGACTTACATCCATTCATTTTTCTTTCAGTCTACGGTTTCGCTTTAACTGGAAACTATTGCTTTTTAGTCTTTTGTGCCAACGTCCAAAGAGTCTGATCTCCAGGACCATGAATTAGTTTTAAAGCTTTCATTACACCCGAGCAACGCCGGGCTATACTGCTAGTTGATGAATATTTCAGTATCTCATTAACAGTATATGTCAGAATTACCGAATGCATTTCAGCTTATAACTTCTCTTTATAAAAGAAATATTTACAATATCATATTGTCGTGATATATGTCGTGCTATTTTTCTAAGGAGTATGCTAGTCTTCCTTGATTTATTCACCATATTTCAGTTGCTGCAACGTCGTGGCTCGTTCAACTGACCTCTCACTCCACGTAACCCGCTGGGAAGGTTGATAGAAGAGTTTATATTAACAACAACAAAACAAAAGTCTATCTGCCATCGAGAAAAGATGGATTCGAAAGAGAGTCAGAGAATATGCAGTCAATATAACTCCAGGAAATTATTCATCCATTCAGAAAGATATCTCCCGAAATAAGCTCGGTCTTCAGAAGCAAACTGACCAAAAACTGTGCAGTTCATTCCATGCATTTGTGTAAAATAATAAAAGTAAGACCCTCGTCTCTCACTCAGATAATGGGGAGGGAAATAGAAGGATATAGGCTTTGGAATTAAGCATAGCTCAGCACGTAGACATGGAATATCGTGTCCACCAACCTAGATGGAATGAAGCCAAGACAATGGGTAGAGACCAACGCTAGAACATAAAATGACTGAAAGGTTCAGTTCAAAAATGAATCACCGACAAACACCTCATAAATTTACGTTAAAATTATGCAGAATCAAAGTAAAATATACAAATCAAGTTATTAAAATGATTTAGCATATTGTATGTTTGTAACATGATTTTTGTCCAATAGTGCATAGTGTTGATTATTTGTTAGTAATATCTTCAACTTAAGCACCGTATATATTCGCAACACACTTTTGACTCGTTCGATTATTTGCACAGCCTTCTCCATAAACTTTACTAATGTTTATTAGCTGTGAGTTTTTTCTTTTTAAAATAAAAGTTTTCTAGAAATTATTTTAACAGATAATAGGAAATTTGAAGTTGGAATTCTAAATGTGAATTGGATTAGTTAAAGTTGCCTTCTAAAAGCTAAGAAAAAATTGAACAAATAATAAATATTCGTTAGAAACCAAGAAAAGAGCACTAAACTGTTATGTAATATAAGTATATTGCACACGCACTGAGGGATCATGTCTCGAAAGAGACATAGCTGACTAGGCAGAAAATTTCGCCACAGTAGGTTGCCATTGCATTCTGCAGTAGACTGATTGCCAGCCAAGGCTATAGAACCCAATCGGTCCTGTTAGTTAATACATGTCTGAAGGGAAGAGACGGATTAATGCCTTTCCCAAGGGTATTTGCGCGTAAGTGAATGCAAAGAGTTCAACTGGAATTCGAACTCGGCAACCCGATTTGTGGTTCCGAGTCCATATCCACTGTAACACAATCTGTACATCTTATCAGCCATCTTCTTTTCTTTTTAATCATATCACCCTGAGCAAGGCGGTAACGCCACTGATGTACACAGGAGGCTACATAAGAGTAAATGTACTAGATAGAAGAGAGTGAAGTTAAGGACAAACCATTTAGAAAGAAGCAATACAGGTGTGATGACAGTTGCATAGGTGGAGAGAAAGGAAAGGATATACAGAGTGGTGAGGAACGAACTAGGGTCAAGTAGTTAAGAGATGAGAATTGACCTTGCATTTGAATTCCTGGAGGTTATAGCCGTCAGGAAAGCAAGAATAAGAGAGCGAGTTCCACAAGCGGGAAGTGCGATGGAAAAAGCTGCAGGAGTAGAATTGTCGTCTGCATTTGATTGATCTCATTGTGAATAGGTGAGTCCCAGTTGCCAGACTGGTTGCACGAGTGAACACCTTTTGCAGAGGCACCAGTGATTTAAGTTCGTTGGAGCAGAATATGGTAGCTAATGCTGAAACAATCTCTTCATAGATGAAGAAGAGACTTGAGGCAACAGAAATGTCTACAGAAGGATGATGAGAATACCATTGATTGAATATGTGAAAGAAGTAGATTTTTTTAGAAAAATAGAAACAATAAAGATTCATTATATCTGGAATCAGAAAGAACCAGTTGAAATTACTTGTGTATGTAATAAGGTGACATTGTTTAGAGAATTGACACTCAGGTCATATTAAAGGCAAGAAGGAAACTGCAATTAAGCGACCTATCTTACGCAAAGGTAGGCCAGAACAAGGATAAGAAGAGATGGTGAAAAAATAAACTTTGCTAAGAGCCGAAATTTAAATGAATATCATATTGGGGTTATGATCACCCACGTCCTAAAAGAATACGGCATAAAAGAGAAGACACGCTGAAAATGTTGCATTTTTTTCAGTAGTGAAAGAAATAAAATAAACAATTTTTGAAATATTTTCTCAACTGCTGAAATATCTATCACAAGAAAACTAAAAACGATATTTTTTTTATTTAACTAGCGGTAAGTTCCTCCAGACTTAGGGGTTGGGTGCAGGGCTAACAACCCTGCCTCGTAAAAAAAAATTTGTTACAGAAACAGCAACAAAAAGTTGCTATGTGCTTTCATTACACCCGGCGTTTAAAACTAATCCATGGTCCTGGAGTTCAGACTCTTTGGACGTTGGCACGAAAGACTAAAAAGCAATAGTTGTTTCCAGTTAAAGCGAAACCGTAGACTGAAAGAAACATGAATGGATGTAAGTCAAATTTTGATTTCTTGGTATCGATATCAAATAAGTTTTTCGTAATAAACTGAATTTTGAAGTCCTCTGAGTAAATGGTATCCTCTGAGTAAATGGTATCATGGCTGAGACTAAGAACTACAATTATACCTACTTAGAGCCAAACCCGAAACAAAAACTAAAATAAAATAGCTGAAAAAATTACAGACATACAGGCAGATAAGCAGACACACACACAGACATCTTGCCTTTATATATATATATATATATATATATATATATATATATATATATATATGTATCGATTTTCTGCACTATTGTAAGAACTGCAACCTTGAAACTTCTGAATATCGTTTCTTATGTCTTTTTCTATGAGTGTATCAAATTTGATTAGAATAAGACCACTCCTTCAAATACCCGATTTTTTCGATTATCGTTTTTTGATATTTATTTTATTTTATGTAAATTTTCAAAAAAATCGGTTCAGCCGTTTCGGAGTCTATAGTTACGGGACACACACACAGACACACACACATACAAACACACACACAGACAAAGTTCCATTTATACATAAGTTTAGATATATTTAAAACTAAATTCTCCTGGTTTCCTGTAAGAGTAAATACAAATAGGTCCCAATCGCAAGTCGTAAAATATGAATATTATAATCCGAAACTGCAGCTGATACAGGTCTGCCGAGGTTGAAATTAAAATTATTTCATAAAACAGATGTTTATATGTTTTTAACTGATTCATAAAATCCTTTCTCTCGATAATGAACAATATTATAGTAGCTTTCGTCGTTTATCAAGAAAGGGCATAAGAAGCCAGTGGATCTGCGACACACGTTCGATATAATAAATTTGGAGAGTACAAAAAAGATTCTAGCAATAATCTAAATTTATTTAATTCTATATTTAGTGCTAGCCTCGATTACTAAATTCAAGCAGGCATATTCAAGTGAACAGGTTTAAACGCTTGGAAATCTGACCATATTCAACATGCATCCTCAATAAGTATGTGTATGATGTGATATCGAAAAGTTCCCGAAGTGTAAGTGCTGATATTTGAGCCTTCACTAGAAATAATCCGGCAATTATAATTCATTGGCATCAAAACTGTTCAGTCTGACAATATGATAAACGATCAAATAAGACGTGAAGTTGAAAAGGTTCTACGATCTTTGCCACTTGTGTGCCGAATTCGGGCAAACTTTCCGCATCAAAGGTGACCTTTCCTGCTGTGCACAAAATTTTTCTTTGAGTTTTTAGGCTGAGAAGTAATCATTGTTTATATTATTTTTTTAAATCATATCACCCCGAGAAAGGCGGCAACGCCAATGATGTGCAGGGGGCTACGTAAGAGTGAAAAGATTGGAAAAGAGAAAGCTGGAAACCACATCCTAAAGAGGGAACAAGGGATGAGCCTCTTCACCTGTTCAATAGACGTGGGTGGAGTTTGAACCGGGTGATCGTTTAGTCTATCTACTCCAATTAAAAAAAAAGAAAAAAAGAAAAGAGTGAAAAGTTTGAAAAAGAGAAAGCCGGAAACCACATCCTAAACAGGGAACAAGGAATGAGCCTCTTCACCTGTTCAATAGACGTATATTACTAAAGTAATAATCTTTGTTCTTATTACAAGAACACTTCTCCAGTTGTGCCTCCGCCATTTTACAAGTGATTGTTGATGCATCTTTTTATAGTTTCACCCCAAACAAAGGGGTACCACCACTGATGTGCAGGGGGCTACATAAGAGAGTTAAAGTTTTAAACAAGAAGAGAGTGAAGAAAAAGACAAACCAGCTACAGCGGGCGACAGAGAAAGGGCAAGTGAAGTATATGAACACAGGAATGAAGACAGTTGCGAAGGTAGAGAGAAAGGAAAAGAACAAAATACACGGGGTGATGTAGAAAGGGCTAGAGTCAAGTTGATGAGAGATAGGAAATGACTTTGCATTTAAATTCTTGGAGGTTATAGCCGTTAGAAAAGCAAGTATATAGAAGAGAGTTCTACAGGTGGGAAGTGCGAGAAAAGAAGCTCATGAAGTAGAATTGTCGCCTGCATTTAGTTGATTTAACTGTAAAAGGGTTGGATATTTTTGCCAGTCTGGTTGCACTAGTAAATTCTTGCGGAGGGAGCAACAGTGACCTAAATTCGTCAGAGCAGAAGCCATAAAAATATTTGTAGAAAGGACAGAGGGAAGCCATATCCTGCCGGTGAGAAAGTGGCTGAAGTCGAGCTGACCAATCACATTACAGATTCTCTTTTGGAGCCTGTCGAGAACACTGAGACAAACAGCAGGGGCGCCTGACCAGATAAGACAACAGCATTCCATGCACGGTCGTTTGGTTGAATTGTATATGTATAAGATTGATTCAGGCGGAAAAAACATCCTGGCCCGACACAGTGACCCAACCTTCCTTGGAGTGGATTTAGCTATTGATTAAATGTAATGATTGCACTTGAAGTCGGGAGATGAGGTAAAGCCGAGCTTAACCTCTAGGGAATTTAGAACAGTTTATTTAATCTACAAGGTTGAGTGTTCTCGTCTACCCATGTTAACATAAAAATCAATAAAAGATATCCCTGGCAGCAAAACGAAATTAATCTACAAAAATAAGGATACTAGTCTAAATGAATAAATACAAAAAGAGACTATCTACTCTAATACTGGTATCGCTAAAAAAATAATGTTTCAGCAACAAATAAAAATATTCCGGATAAATAAACCAAAAAGCAATTCCTAAAAATTGTCTTTGTTTATACTTAAATACGAAACTTAACGGATATGTATATTTTGAAAATTGGGAAAAACATTTGTGTTCAAAAGCACTATTTCAGTTTTATACGACCATGTATCTGTAAATGTGAAACCAAATAGTAGCTAATGGTTAACCGAAGGTCTATAAAGCAAGATAAGAGAGAATGTAGTCGGATTTTCAATAACGGTATTTATGTTATATATATATATATATATATATATATATATATATATATATATATATAGTGTATTGAGGCAGCATATAATTTTCTAAACATATACTGTTAAATATAAGAGACAATGAATGTCTATTATGTTTAATCAGGAGCCGTTCTAAACATCGTATTTTAGCTTTAATTTCAGGTAAAATAAAGACAAAATTTCTTCAACATTCTCCAACATTATTATCGATTATTTTTATTAATTGGTTCTAACCTTTCGGCTCACATGAGCCATCTTCAGAGACGCTACAACGGAATGTGTGTTCTCACGAGGTGTGACGTCATAGAACCGCATTACAAATTTACAAATATTGCACTTGCTATTTTTGGTAACTGTTTTCGTTGCTTACCAAAGTTTTATGATAACAACAGATAAAATCGTCGCTGATGGTGGATATTTTTATGTTGACGTCCTTGTAACCTCTCTGAAAATGGCTCATTTGAAGCGAAAGCTTAGAACCATCTTCATAAAAAGTTATCTAAATGTTGGAGAACTTTTGTTTTTATTTTACCTGAAATTAAAGCCAAAATACGATGTTTGATATATACTACCGGCCATGATATTAGGTCACTCCAGTGTTTTAAAAGAAATAGTGTATTTCATACTCTTTTTAGTATTTATTGCCAAGTGGGTAATTCTAAATGAAAATAGAATGGCTCTTTTGTTATTATTACTTTGCAAAATTTTACAAGGTAAGAAAGCAAAGAATCACCCTATCTTTTCTTTAATTTTCATTGATGAAACTGCAGTATAGGTCATTATTAAATATCCATAAATTCATTTGATACACATGTTATTGTGTAGTCTTAAAAAAAGGGATCATTCTATTTCCATATACAATTACTTTCTTGGCAATAAATTCTAAAAAATACTATGAAATATAGTAATTTTTTAAACATTGGGATGGCCTAATAATTATAACCGGTAGTGTGTGTATATATATATATATATATATATATTGTTGAGTTGTGATAATGTTTAGTGCCAAGGCGTTTGTTTTTTCAATAGTTTTACTGATCAAATATATTTTATTTTGGGAAGCAGGTATTTTTATAGTAAAGTGCTCGATATATTTGGAGGATGATTGATCGTTAATAAGAACAAAGTGTTTGTTACTTTAACTGAGCAGGTTCATAACGTATCTACATACACACACACATACAGAGAGAGAGAGAAAGAGAGAGGCTGCGATGAGTAAATTGTCGCAATTTTTAATTGTTTTGAATATAGAAATATGTCCAGTTGTACAATCATTGTCGAAATATATATCAGTTTCCCCTTGACAAGCACTTTTCCAACTTCTCCTATACACTTGTGCAAATTAATCGAAACAACTACCTTGGTTTCCCTTCTTTCACAATACAATCAGTTTTAGATCTACTGGAGTGACAGGGTGTAATCAATTCTTACTTTTTCCTCAGATTAGGTCATTTGCAGTGGTGTGCAGCAATGTAAATTTAATTTTGAAGGGTATGATGAAATTTTTGGCCTTGAAAAAAATTTTGTCATCTGTGATTGGATCAGATTTTATCTCGGCCAGACATTATTGTCTAGACTGTCGATTATTTGTCCTATGGTCATTGCCTGTGGTGGACGTTACTTCAAGGAAGCGTACGAAAATTGTAACGCCGAATGAACACACTGGCAAGCCTTACAGAGAGATCGCGGATATTGTTAAGGTAAGCTTTTCAACTGTCAGTTGTGTCATCAAGGCGAAGAAACAATCTCAACCCCATCAGTCCAAAACTTTTTAAAAATGCGCTCAAAAGAGAAACACCAATGCTAAGAGTCGACGTGTACATGATCAAAGAAAGTGTGAAAGATCCTAGGAAGGTATTTGTTTTTTTTAATTAATTTATACAAGAGTGTATAAATATATATCTGTTAACTTTTGGCAATAAGCGATTGTTTTGTCGTGATGCGGTTGCAGATTGCGTTGTAGGAATTTGTTTTCGTTTCTATTATTTGTTAAAGTGTATATATGCGTATATGATCAATCTTATCACAAGGCGTTGTGTCTTTTTTCTATAGATACACATTGATATATTAATCAGGAAGTTGTATACCTGCGGTCATCCAGCAAATGCAACAATATTTATCCTCAGCATTTTTTCAATCTTCTTATTAGTTATTCTCTCCCGTATTTATTTTTTCTCTGTTCATTATTCTTTTTAAAACGTGTTGACTAACCCTGGAGATTTACTCTCCAAAAAATCCCGTTTTCTCTACCGCTTTTCCTCCAACACTGATCAAATAAATTATTTCCATATTTCTAACTGTTGTTTATTGTTTGTCTGGCTTATCAATGAGATGTCTATATTCAATTATCCCTTAGCCATGCCAGACGTTACTTTATCAAATTAAGGACTAGTTTCCTCGGCAATAATGTAATATTTCTGGTGCATATTTTTATTATTATTAGTCTTATATACCAGCAAAATATTTGTTTTATTTCTTTCTTTTGTCGGAAGAAACTAGCAATAATAGATTAACTAATTCAAGATTTTCTGGCGACGAGTTTAGAAACTATTTTTCATATCGCTTTAATTTACTCTAGCATTTACTATTGGTCTATATATATCTACTTAAAAGAGCGATATTTTCCTAAAGCTGATAATGTTAGAGTTTGGCGAAATGTTGTTAATATTTAAAAGAAAAACTTACGCCATAAACCTTATTGGAATTGGTTAAGAAGGTTCAAATTCCGAGTCAGTGCTTTGAGTTTACTTTTGCACAAATGTACTTTTGAAAATTATTAATATCTTCTCACCTATAGGTTATGTAGCGGAGTAGACTTGGAAGAGAGCCCCTCTAATATTTTGGCAATTCACGGAAAATAAAAAAAATCACTTAGACTGACTTCGTTCACCTACGTCCTGAAGAGACATAAAATTATTTATGTAAGTACAATCATTACATTGAGTGAATAGCTAAATTCATTGCTAGGAAAGTTGGGTCACTGTGTCATACCAGGAGGTTTTTTCCGCCTGAATCCATCTTGCACATACTGCTAAGAAGATTGAGTCACTATGTCGATCCAGGATGTTTTTTCCACCTGAATCCATCCTGCATATATACAAGTCAACCATCCGTCCGTGCATGGAGTACTGCTGCCATTTATGGTCAGGTGCCCCTGTCGTTCTCCTCAGTGTTCTTGACAAGCTCCAAAGGAGAGTCTGTAATGTGATAGGTACTGATATGGCGTCTCGACTGCAGCCACTTCCCCATCGTCGAAATGTGGCCTCCCTCTGTCTCTTCTATAAATACTTTCATGGCTTCTGCTCGGATGAGTTAAGTCACTGATGCCTCCTCAACAGGTGTTTACTCGTGCAAACAGACTGGCAACTGGGTCCCACCCATTCACAGTCACGTTAGCCAAATGCAGACGACAATTCTACTCCTGTTGCTTCCTCTCTCGCACTTCCCGCCTGTGGAACTCACTCCCGTATTCTTGCTTTCCTGA
Source organism: Ascarosepion bandense (assembly GCA_037127315.1). Taxonomy (NCBI): domain Eukaryota; kingdom Metazoa; phylum Mollusca; class Cephalopoda; order Sepiida; family Sepiidae; genus Ascarosepion; species Ascarosepion bandense. The sequence goes on from JBBBDQ010000430.1 coordinate 794,063, forward strand.
CGGCTACAACCACCAGAAATTTAAATGCAAAGTCAATACTCATCTACTAACCACTGGACTCTAGCTCTCTCCCCTCCCCTGTATAACCTTCCCTTTCTCTCCACCTATGTATCTGTCATCGGACCTGCTTTCTCAGCTTTCTGTTGTTCCTTTCTAACTAGCTTGTACTCCTCACTCTTTTCTAATTAATCTTTTTACATTTATGTAGCCCCCTACACATCAGTGGCGTTTCCGCCTTGCTCGGGGTGAAATGATTAAAAAAAAATATAAATCAACTATCCATTTGTGCATACAATACTGCAGTCATATATGGTTAGGCGCCCCTGCTGTTCATCTCAGTGTTCCCGAGAGGCTCCAACGGAGAATCAGTATTTGTGATAGATCCCGAGTTGGCTGCTCAACTTCAGTGACTTTCTCACCGGCGGGATATGGCTTCCCACTGTCTATTCTACAAATATTTTCATAGCTTCTGCTCCAACGAACTTAAGTCACTGGTGCCCCACCACAAGAATTTACTCGTGCAACCAGACTGGCAACAAGGTTCCTCCCATTTGCAGTTAGATCAACCAAATACAGCAGACAATTCTACTCCTCAGCATTTTTTCTCGCCCTTCCTGCCTGTGAACTCCCTTCCATATACTTGATTTACTGATGATTACAAACTCCAGGAATATAAATGCAATGTCAATTCCCACCTCTTACCCACTTGACTCCTGTTCTTTCTACATCTCTCGGTATATATTATTATTATTTTCCTTTCTCTCTACCTTCAGAACTCTCTTAACTCCTGTGTTCTCATCCTTCTCTTGCCCTTTCTCGGACACCCCCTGTAACTGGTTCACCTTTCTCTTCACTCTCCTCCTGCCTAAACGTTTGCTCTTATGTAGCCCCCTGCGCATCAGTGGTGGTACCGCCTTCTTGGGGTGAAACGATTAAAAAAAAAGTTTTAATTCTGATAAGAAAAAAAAACATAACCCCGTAGCAGACATTGGGAAAGATGCAACTAAATGTCGGAATTGGTTTCAGCAATTTAGAAACTTGTACTTTAAACTCTAACAAAAAGGAATTATCGTTTGAAAATAAAAATAAAAAAATAGATATAATGTTTTGCGAATTGAGTTTGAGTTTTGTTTAACAGCATATCAACCTCGGTGAGTTATTTAAGGCCAAAAAGATGGGGTTTTTGCTTGTTGTTTATTTTTTTGTTCAGTTATAGTGAGAAGCGGATGTGCGTTGTGGTGCATTGGATATCGGCTCGGAACGAGAGATCGAGCAGCCGAGTTCGAATTCCAGCCGAATTCATTGCATTCACTTACGCGCAAATACCCTTGGGGAAGGTATTAATCCGTCTATTCCTTCCAGTTATGGATTAAATAACAGGATAGATTGGGTTTTAAAGCCTTGGTCGGCAACCATTCTACCGCAGAAAGTAATGGCAACCTGCTGCGGGATAATCTTCTGCCCAGTCAGTCATGTCTCTTTCGAGACATGATCGCCTAAGCGTGTATCACGTATGGCACTTAACTAACTGATAGTGCGAAGGTTGATTTAGTCAGATTTTAATGAAAATTTGCGGTTTTTTATTTTTTTTTGTTTTAGAAAACTGAAAATGTCGTCTAGTTTTTTATTCAAAAATGTTTTGCCGTGAATAATTTATATTTATGGTAATAATTTTTTCTTTCAAAAATGTATATTTTTCTATAAAAGTCTATCTTTATGTATATGTTTCTACAAAAATGTATATTTTACACTTTCATATTGCTTTGACCCCAGTTTGGGAGGTTAACTATTTGCCCATAGCTGGGACTCCAACAGGTGCTACCACTCCGGTTCAGGGTGGACCAGGAAACAACAGCAACTAAGAGATGGTTCTATGCTCCTCACAATCTCTCAATCAGAGGCCTTGCTACCGGATGCAGTTTACTGTCATGCCTAGGACCTGTTCTATGAAAGCATAATACATTGCATGTAATAACAGATAGAACTTTTTTTATTTTCATATTTTAATCTGCATTTCAGACGTTCCATGGGTACTTGTATTATTATTTGTACTTGTTGTGACATTCACCTGGAATCGGTTGAGCCTGCTCTATCAAATCAGCCGAATTATGATGGTCTTAAAAATTCATAGTAAGTGCTTCAATGTAAATTCGAACTCTGCTTTCCAATTCCTCAAATCGAGCAATTCCATTATTCTACTGTACCTCCAAAGATATTTTTGCGTAGGTGAATAAAACGACCGCCACTAAAAATGCATTCACAAGAGATCCCCATCTGCCATGCCCGGAATTAGATTCACAATCAATCGGGTCCCTGTCGCATTTAGTCGCACTTCAAGATAGTATGATCGGAGGTGTTCCATAATTGTTAAGACTCACAGTTTACTTCTCCTAAACTGTTTGATGACTAAGGCTGTAGAGCCCAATATGTGCAAGGAGAAGAGATGGATTACTCTTTTCCCAGTTATATTAGCACGTAAGTCAAATAAATTTCAACTCCGTTCTCCTCTTCCTCAATCCGAGCTTTTATCTATTAATCCACAATGCCCCCCCAGGAGTATTTTCCATGCCCCCCCAGGAGTACTTTGCGTAAGTGTATAAAACGAACAGAAATAGAAAATGAACTCGTCTCTACGATTTTAAAACCGTTAAACTACTACCCACCCACGTATCAACGGTTACAGTACTTGGTAATCCCAAGCAGTCATCCATCTAGATGCTAACCAGGCTTGATGTTTCTTAATCTCTGTGATCATACGAGAACCGATGTTTCATCTGAAATCATTGTTGAACTCTTTACGAAAATACATAGATGTTAGAATTGTAATGGCATAGAAAACACTATTAACAATGGTGATTTTCCAAGTGCACATTAGATGTGGCCAAAAGAACCGAACCCATTACTCAGTGGTAATTGATCTAGCAAGACAAGCGACGTGACGAAATATTCGTCGCCAAGATGTTGTGATATTGTTAGGGCCCGGAAATAATACACGGAAACAAGAAGGCCTGGTCCCGACGCTCTTCCTTATTTTCATCAACGACCTCCCAGATGAGATCAAGTCCCAAGTAGGCATCTACACAGATGACATTACAATATACTCCCGCTCCAGTAAGAAACCTGTCGTGGCGGACAGACATAATCTTGCTGCTGACCTTGAGCGGGATCTACACTCTGTGGTGAACAGGGGCAAGAAGTGGCTTGTCAATTTCAATTCCTCTAAGACCAAGCTGCTGGCTGTCAACCATTACAGGCAACCTCTTCTGCCTCCCATAAGCATGGACGAGGTGATTCTAGCGGAGAGTAATACACTACGCCTCCTCGGACTTACCCTGCCTTCAGACCTCAAATGGAACCACTATATTGAATCCATAGCAAAATCTACTACTAAGAAGATTGGGTCACTATGTCGATCCAGGATGTTTTTTCCACCTGAATCCATCCTGCATATATACAAGTCAACCATCCGTCCGTGCATGGAGTACTGCTGCCATTTATGGTCAGGTGCCCCTGCCGTTCTCCTCAGTATTCTTGACAAGCTCCAAAGGAGAGTCTGTAATGTGATAGATACTGATCTGGCGACTCGACTGCAGCCACTTTCCCATCGTCGAAATGTGGCCTCCCTCTGTCTCTTCTATAAATAATTTCATGGCTTCTGCTCGGATGAGCTTAAGTCACTGATGCCTCATCAACAGGTGTTTACCCGTGCAACCAGACTGGCAACTGGGTCCCACCCATTCACAGTCGGGTTAGCCAAATGCAGGCGACAATTCTACTCCTGCAGCTTCCTCTCTCGCACTTCCCGCCTGTGGAACTCACTCCCGTATTCTTGCTTTCCTGACGGCTACAACCTCCAGAAATTTAAATGCAAAGTTAATACTCATCTACTAACCACTGGCCTCTAGCTCTCTCCCCTCCCCTGTATAACCTTCCCTTTCTCTCCACCTATGTATCTGCCATCGCACCTGCTTTCTCAGCTTTCTATTGTTCCTTTCTAACTAGCTTGTACTCCTTACTCTTTTCTAATTAATCTTTTTACATTTATGTAACCCCCTGCACATCAGTGGCGTTTCCGCCTTGCTCGGGGTGAAATGATTAAAAAAAAAAGTTCAAACAAGTGTATCAGAGTAACAGAACTTATATACAAATTAAAGTTATAGTCAGTCAGTCAGTTACGTTCCATACGTGATACTCTGTATGAGCGATCATGTTTCGAAAGAGACATAACTGACTGACTGGGCAAAAGATTGTCCCGCAGTAGGTTGCCATTGCTATTTGCGGTAGACTAGTTGTCAGCCAATTCTATAGAACCCAGTCTGTCCTATTATTTAACCAATAACTGGAGGGAAGCGACGGATTAATACCTTTCCCAAGAGTATTTGTGCGAAAGTGAATGACATAAATTCAACTGGAATTTGAACTCGGCTCTTCTATTTGTCGTTTCGAATCGATATCCACTGCACCACAACGCACATAGTAGTTAGCAAAATAGAAGAGTAAGTCCGAACGCTATAGTTACGCTTCGTCTTGACTGTAAACAAAACTGCGTTCCCAGAGGTAAACACAATTATTATTTACTAGCAGTATAGCCCGGCGATACTCGGGTGTAATGAAACCATTAAAACTAATCCATGGTCCTGGGGCTCAGACTCATTGGACGTTGGCACGAAAGACTAAAAAGCAATATTTGGTTCTGTTAAAGCGAAACCGTAGACTGAAAGGAAAATGAATGGATGTAAGTCAAATTTTGATTTCCTTTGATCAATATCAAATAAGATTTTTTCGTCGTAAACTCAATTTTTAAGGCTAAATAAGTCCTTTGATTAAATGGTATCATGGCTGAGACTAAGAACTACAATTATACCTACTTACATCCAAACCCGAAGTAAAAACTAAAATAAAAGGGGTTAAAAAATTACAGACATACAGGCAGATAAACATCTTGCCTTTTATATATATATATATATATTATCGATTCTCTGCACTATTGTAATAACTGCAACATTCAAACTTCTGAATATCGTTTCTTATTTCTTTGTCTATGAGTGTATCAAATTTGATTAAAATAGGATCACTCTTTCTATAACCCGATTTTTTCGATTATGGATGTTCAGAATTTATCGAGGGTACCTCGACACAAAGCTTAGCTTACAACACTCGCAGACGCTTATAGTACAATTGTAAATTTTCACGAAAATCGGTTCAGCCGTTATGGAATCTATAGGCAACGGACACACACAGACAGATACACACACACATACAGACAAAGTTCCATTTATAAATAAGTTTAGATATCAGGAGGAAGAGTCTATTTCACGTAGAGGGCCACCATAAAAACAAGTCGCCTTTTCTTAGCTTAGATGTGTCACAGCGAGGAATGTTTTGAGCGCTCATTAAGGATCGAACTCACTGCTAAATGATCTCTCAAGACAAACTTGCTAACCATTACACTCCGGCGAGTTCACCTGTTTATATTTTTTTTTATTAAAACCTTTTCGAATAAACAGCTGAGTGGCCTGGTAACTGTAACGGTAATAGTAATGGTAGAATTAGCCGTTTTCTCGTGAGAAATCATTTTGCATTCATTGCCTAATAACAAATACCGCTCTTTGTTGAAATTTATAAAATCTTTCTCTTAAAAAACTTTTACCGGAAAATAGGTTTCTGAGGTCCACTAACTGTTATTGCTCTATAAAATATTAAAGAAATTTCCTTTCAAACCTTATATTTGAAGTAGTGTGGAACTTTAACATTTTGATGTAATTATTTTCTCATCGTATTACTGGTGATAACAATTTTAGCTGTTGAGAAAATGGCCGCTTTCTAGAAAATTTAAGATATCGAAATTAAATGTGATTTTCCAATCTCTATAATTTCTATCCGAAATACACCAGATTTTTTACTTAATGGAAATGATAAATTTAATCATAAAGCTTTTAATTAAATCTAAAATGAAATCTTCAAGAATGTTTTATTTATTTAAAAAAGTTCATTTTAAAATTAGGTATCGAAAATTTGTGCCGAAATAAATGCCGGATACTAGATCATATATACAAATACGAGTGTTAGTAGTCAGCAAATAGAAATGTAAGTCCGAACAGTATCGTTACACTGCGTCTCGACTGTCTCAAGACTGTATATTCATTTTGTAAAAATACAAAAATATGCGGTCCTCGGATTGACCTTAAACTGCATCTGGCAGCAAGGCCTCTGATTGGGAGGTTGTGAGGAGCATGGAACCACCTCTTAATTGCTGTTGTTCCCAGGTCCACCTCGACCCAGAGTGGTAGCACCTGTTAGGGTCCCAGAAATGGGTAAATAGTTAACCCCTCCAAACTGGGGTCAAAATTCTATGAAAGTATTTGCCAACAAAACCGTTTTTGAATGAAAAATATTACCAACAAATTTTTTTGAATGAAAAATATTATCAACAATTTTTTTTAATGAAATATATTACCAAAAAAACCTTTTAGAATGAAATATATTACCAACAAAACCTTTTTGAACGAAAAGTATTACCAATAAAACTTTTTTGAAAAAAAATATAAACAAACAAAAACAATAAAACAAATAAACTAAATAAAACAAATCCAAACGAGTTTCAACATTAAATGACCTAATGAAGGTTGATATGCTGGTTAAATGAACCAACCAACCAACCAACCAACCAACCAACCAACCAACCAACAATCCAGCCAACCAACAAAATATGGCATATGGCCGAAAAGCGGGATGGGTAGAGGGTGGACTTCAATAACTATCCTATACCTATTTAATCACATTCACAACACCCGATCAATCTTAACAATTTCTCCAATTACCACAAAAAACTCTTCCTCAGCATAAAATCCTACACACACCATACTACCACATATTCACAGGGGAACCTACAAAATGGGGTAACAAACCCATGAGGTTAAAATTTATTTATATACAATAATTTTTTATAAAATATATATAATAATATAATGATACGAACTTAAGTCACTGGTGCCTCCTCAACAGGGTGTTTAGCAACCAGACTGGCAACTGGGTCCCACCCATTCACAGTCAGGTTAGCCAAATGCAGACGACAATTCTTCTCCTGCAGCTTCTTCTCTCGCACTTCCCGACTGTGGAACTTGCTCCCATATTCTTGCTTTCCTGACGGCTACAACCTCCAGAAATTTAAATGCAAAGTCAGTACTCATCTTATAACCACTGGACTCTAGCTCTCTCTCCCCACCCCCGTATAACCTTCCCTTTCTCTCCACCTATGTATCTGTCATCGCACCTGCATTCTCAGCTTTCTATTACTACTTTCTAACTAGTTTGTACTCATCACTCTTTTCTAATTTTTTTACAGTTATGTAGCCCCCTGCACATCAGTGGCATTTCTGCCTTGCTCAGGGTGAAATGATTAAACAAAATATATGAAAATGAGCGGGGGTGGGGATGAATAACCCGAAAATAAACTAAAATATAACAAAATATTCGAACAAAATAAACAAATGTTGGTAAGCTCCGTCCACCACACAAAATCAAGAGTGGTTGCTGTATTCCGCCAAACGGCGAAATCATGTAGCACACTCGCTAAGGGAGAGGGGAAGTATGAATTAAATATCGAAATGTGAAAATCAAAGACTGACCCAGACAAGATGAAAAACTGGGGACAACTGCCACACGACTATCTCCCCGTAAGTCACGCAGGTTAGTATTTATTGACGGAGGAAGAGTTCATTCCTATAGATACGGCAGCATAACAACATTTTCGTTGTTGCTTTTTTTTTTATATACCTTCTAATAGGATTTCTTTATTTCTTAATATAATATGGAATACGTTCTGTTCAGGCTTTCTTTGTCAAGTTCGAGTTTTGAAGGATAAATTATTTCTGCTTGACTTTCGGGGATGCGGAGTTACTAGTATTTAATTACATTTAGACTAGCTTAATTTTTGTTATCACACATTTTCGACTCTTGTGCTTGCAGACCTTTTTCAAGAGTGTGGCGATCTCTTAGAAAATCTAATCAGTTTGTGCTTGTCCTGAAGCTAATCATCCATGAAAGTCTCATCCAAATCGATCCAGCAAGTCTTGAGATATATTGACCGCGGATAGTCATACAAACAAACAGTCATAGGGGAACGAAAACAATACATCTACCTTAAGGCGGAGCTAATAACAATAAAACTATTTCAGTCCAGCAAGTTTTGATAAAAATCACCAGTTAAGTGGATTACCCTGCCTACATGTCCTATATTATGTCAAATTTTTAATTTGCAGATATATAATCTAAACTTATTTATAAACAGAACTTTGTATCTCTGTGTGTGCGTGTGTCTGTGTATGTTCGTTACCTATAGACTCCAAAACGGCTGAACCGATTTTCTTGAAAATTTACACAGTTATACTATAAGCTTCTGCGAGTGTTCTTAGCTAGGTTTTGTGTCGAGGTACGCCCGATAAATATCGAAAATCGATAATCGAAAAATAGTTTTATAGAAGGAGTGATCCGATTTTAATCAAATTTGATACACTCATAGGCAACGATATAAGAAACGATATTCAGAAGTTTCAATGTTGCAGTTCTTACAATAGTGCAGAAAATCGATAATATACATATAAAAGGCAATATGTGTGTGTGTCTGTTTATCTGCCGTATGTCTGTATTTCTTCAGCCTTTTATTTTAGTTTTTGGTTCAGGTTTGGCTCTAAGTAAATATTTTTGTAGTTCTTAGTCTCAGCCATGATACCATTTACTCAGATGACTTATTTAGCCTTCAAAATTCAGTTTACGACGAAAAAACTTATTTAATATCGATACCAGGAAATCAAAATTTGACTTATATCCATTCATTTTTCTTTCAGTCTACGGTTTTGCTTTAACTGGAAACAACTATTGCTTTTTAGTCTTTCGTGCCAACGTCCAAAGTGTCTGAGCTCCAGGACCATGGATTTGTTTTAAAGCTTTCATTACACCCGAGCAAAACCGGGCTATACTGCTAGCTCCCAATAATGGTGCCTTACTTATAAAAACATGATTGCAGAGTTAAAAATAAAAAAAAAAACGATTAAGGTTTGCCTACAGACATAAAGCAGGGAAAGGTTCCCCTATAAAATAAAATATAAAAACCAACCAGTGTTAACCTACAATTTAAATATAGAACCTGACCAATGTTTACCTATAATTTTAAGTACAGATCTGACCAGTGTTTACCTACAGATTCAAGTATAATACCTGACCAATGTTTACCTATAGACCTAAGTAGATACCATACCAATGTTTATTTACAGACTCGAGTATGAAATCTCATCGATGTTTACCTATAGACTTATGTTTAAATCCGACTAATCTTTACAACAGACTCAAGTATAAAATGTAGGCGATGTTTACTTATACACTTAGATATATCTCTGAACAATGTTAACTTAGAGAAACCAGCATAAAAAAGAACAATATTTACCCAGAGATTCAAATAAAATTTTGACCAAATTCACTTATAGACCCAAATATAAAAACATCACTAATTAGTTGGTAAAAAGTAATTTATAGAATAGCAGCTAATGTGGAATGTATCGACCCATATCAGTCAGTTAAGTGCCATATGTGATACACGCTTGGGCGATCATGTCTCGAAAAAGACATGACTGACTGGGCAGAAGATTATCCCGCAGTAGGTTGCCATTGCTTTCTGCGGTAGACTGGTTGCCGACCAAGGCTATAGAACCCAATCTGTCCTGCTATTTAATCCATAACTGGAAGGAAGAGACGGATTAATACCTTTCCCAAGGGTATTTGCGCGTAAGTGAATACAATGGATTCGACTGGAATTCGAACTCGGCTCTCCGGTTTCTCGTTCCGCGCCGATATCCACTGCACGACAACGCCCATCCGACCCATATCATTGCAATAAAAAGTAACAATGAAGAAATGTCAAAATATCCCAAAAAGAATTACAATAATAGTAATAAAGAAACGGTTACTAATCAAAATTATTGGGATAAAATAAAAGAATTTTAATATGAAAAACTTATATATCGAGTGAAAATAAGGTGATTTCAAAATATTAATCAATGTATCCCGTTGCGTTGAAGTACAGTGGATATCGACTCGGAACGACAAATTGGAGAGCCGAGTTCGAATTCCAGTTGAATTTATGGTATTCACTTACGCACAAATACCCTTGGGAAAAGTATTAATCCGTCTCTCCCCCCCCCCCCAGTTATATGTGAAGTAAAAGGATAGATTGGGTTCTATAACCTTGGCTGGCAACTCGTCTACCGTAGAAAGCAATGGCAATTGCGGAACAATCTTCTGCCCAGTCATGTCTCTTTCGAGACATGATCGCCCAAAGTGTGTATCACGTATGGCATTTAACTGTCTAATCCCGTCCAAAAAGCGTATGGCCCTACCACGTAAATCCAGAAAAAAAAGCAAGACGATAGATTGACGCGCGTCGGTCTCAGTCTGATATGTAACAATGCAACCCGGAACGATAGACACGTGTGCAAACGCGTAGGCAGCAGCAACGCGTTGATCAATACTGTTTTCTTTCATATGTATTAGCAATAGAATTGCCTACGAGTATATTAGTTCCGGCCCTAGAATCATTCATCCGTTCTCATGTGTGGGCTATTGACGGTCTGTTGTGTTTTTTCAAACGATTTATCTACTTGTTTGTTAACGACATAAATGAGTAAAATAGCGAAGTAACTAGAAAAGTGAGTTGGGATAATCATGAACCTTCGGTGATCGAATAGTCAACGTGACGTTCAAAAATAGCAGATTCATGTACTGTTGGATGCAAGTATATCGCCTGTTAAAATTTAATTTAATAACGTTTAACTTTCTTTAACATAAATTTAAAAGTGATACTGGAGAGTACAGTTACAAAAGATCAAATAAAAGACTGTGTAATCATAAAATACTCAATGAAGAAGTGTGTAGTTCTAAAAGACGTAACAAAAAGTGTGCAGATATAAAAAATAACAAACTAATATTGAAGAGTGTTGATATAACCGTAATAGATTGTAGACATATAATCTAAACTTATTTATAAATGAAACTTTGTTTCTGTGTTTGTATGTATGTATGTGTGTGTATGCGGTTCTTATGCCGAGCAGAGCCAAGATTGATGAAGACGGCAAAGAGTTTTGAGGGTATGAGAGAGTGACAGGGGCCATGATCGACCGCGATGAGTCTGTTGGCTTACGATTGGGCGCGTAGAAAGCAGTTTCTCTTCCCCGGACGAGCTTGTCAAGATACTCGGCGTCTGGTTCATTATTGCTCTATTGCTGGAAATGAATTGTTCGGAAGTGCTGGAAAAGGCTGAAGGAGCAGTTGGTTTGTTGTCTGGAAATAAACTTTATTTAAAAGGAGAGCGGAAATATATATTTAACATATCTGCCCGGTTCCTCTTTACCGACCTTTTGTGCTTCCACTCCCGTATGCAGTTAGTTACGATCATATACTTTTTCTTATAGGGAGGCAAGTCTCCCCATGTATGTTGGGAGATTTGTTACCTCTACTCGTTTGAAGGCGATCTTGGTATACCTATATACTATTCAATATATGGTTATATAAGCATTTCTAGAAACGAATGTGTTTGCAAAAGGATTGGAATGGAGAATTCTGGAAGAAAAACTGTAGTAACAACATCCGTTTTTGAGATGTGTGCATTTATGCATTCGTTTACTGCGAAGCGAGTGATTCTTCTATCGTGAATGCCGGTTAGCTCTCAAGTTTCTCTTACGGCGACGGTTGACCTCTCCAACATCCAAGGATTGTCCAGTAACGTATAATATCAGGGGTACTATAAGGGGTACTTTTAAGATAGCCTGAAAGGCGAGCTTAGTATAATAAAGCAGGAGGTGCACTCGATATGTCCTTTGACTCTGGATTGATATGCCCTACTAACCATGAGTCATCACTCACCTGGTTGTTGATGCGAAAGACCCTTTGAATTGGTAAAAAAAACTTTCTTCAGTAGGTAAGTAAATTCTCCTAACTGCATCCGCCGCGTTAAGTCGATGAGAACTGGGTCACACATTTCTAAAATGTCGTACACCCAATTTTCAATTTTTTTGAAGACATCATGTTTCGCATGCTACCCAGAAAATGATTTATCCTTCAAGCAGTTCTGTTTGTATCAATGTGGTGCATTCGTTAACTAAGGCTGAGCACTATGTGTTCTTGTGCTTACTATTGTTACGCCTAGCGAATGCTGGTTCCAGTTATATCGACGAACAGCAAACACGCATATATATAAAAATATGAGTTATATTTTTATTAATGACGATGAACCGTGTAGCATAGGGGGCAGAGAATTAAGAGAGCGCGCTTCTAAGGGTTGACGGGAGGGTAGTCGTATCTGTTGTGTCTCTCTCTCTCTACTGCTACTCTGGTCTGTCTGTCTCTCTGTCTGGTGAAATCCGTGCGCCGAGGTCTTTTTATAATCTCCAAACCGGGACTTCCGGATTTTGCCTCGCCCACGCACGCCACGTAATTCTCAGAGACACCTGTTCTGTTTGCCTCTGTAGCCATTTCCGCTACTGCCGGAAATAAGGTCAAACAAACATCCGTTCCTTTCAACGACCGGAAACACCCCCGCTTGCATCAGCCTTTCTCGGGTGGGGCCAGATTGTTATATTACACTATGTGCTATGTGAGTTGTGGTATGGACGACACAGCAGAAGGAGTTTTATGAAAGCGAAATGTTTACCTCTTCCCAACCGATCTTGTTATTTCAGCTTAAAGTCAAGATTAGAACGAAAAGAATTTGGCAAAAATGTGGGTAAGAATTGCGCGTAATGTCGAGTAAAAGAAGCTCTGTTAGAGTGGCATTTTGATGCCAGTTAGGTATCAGGATACAAGGAGCCCTGTATTAGAAGTTGACAACCCTGCTCAAAATAGGATTGTTTCGGACTTTTTTTAATTCTGAGAGAGTAGGTCCACTCACTTGCCACTTTTGTTCATATTCTTACTTTCTTTAGTTTAATTTTACATTCCATTCTCTGGGAGGTACCCAGAAATATTAGTTCTCTAGTGCCGGGGTTTTCAAACTGTAGTCCGCGGACCACAAGGGTCCGCAAGGATAAGATAGTGGGTCCGTGGATAACTCAACATGTGTAATTCAGAGTATGAATTTTCAATGTTTGGATATTTATTTTTACTTATTAATGTTATCAAATGACAAAAGCTTGCAATATCGCCCAATACACGTCAAAGTTATTTATAGTGGGTCCCTAGACTTAAACTTGAAATATAAAGGGGTCTGTAGGTCAAAGAATTTGAAAACCCCTGCTCTAGTGGATGCTGGACACCTTTTGTTTCTGAGGTGTATTCTTTCATAATCGTTGTTGCATCTGAATGAGTGCGTATTTATGTGTGTGGTTGGTCGCATGACTGGCTTTTACTCATCCATATATTGTATTAATTTCATCCAGTTAACTACTAATTCTGCCATTAAAGATTAGGTTTTTGTTTTTTTTTTGTTTTTGTTTTTTTTTTTAATCATATCACCCCAAGCAAGGCAATAACGCCACTGATGCCCAGAGGACTACGTAAGGGTAAAAAGAATGGAAAAGAGAAAGCCGGAAACCACATCTTAAACAGGGAACAAGAGATGAGACTCTTCACATGTTCAATAGACGTGGGTGGAGTGTGAACCGGACGATAGTTTAGTCTATCTACTCCAATTAAAAAAATAAAAATAATAAAAAAAGAGAGTGAAAAGATTGGAAAAAAGAAAACCGGAAACCGCATCCTAAACAGGAAACAAGGGTTGAGCCTCTTCACCTGTTCAGTAGACGTGGGTGGAGTGTGAACCGGGCGATAGTTTATCTACTCCAATTGTTGATAGTGTTATTACTAACACTGTTTGGTCTAGTTGTATATATAGTATTATGCTTATTGGAAATATTTATTGTGGTTTTCATTTTTAAATGCTCTAATTATATTCCACCTCCTCATAGACAAATCGTACTTATGGGGAATATTTAGACTTCACATTTTATGGTGGTTGTATGACGAATGTCAAGATTAAGGCATATCACGTTGAATACACCGGTTCGCGTTCGATCACCGAAGTTAAGCAACGTTTAGCCTGGTCAGTACTTAGTTGGGTGACCACTTGGGAGTACCAGGCGCTGTAAGCGTTCAGTGACGGATGTGCGATGTGCGATGTGGTGCAGTGGATATCGGCTTGGAAAGAGAAATCGGCCAGCTGAGTTCGAATTCCTGTCGAGTACCCTGCATTCACTTCAGCACTGGTACCCTTAAGAAAGGTATTAATCCGTCACTTTCCTCCATCCAGTTATGGGTTAAATAACAGGATGGGTCCTGGAGGCAACCCATCTAGTGTTGGTGTCACAATAAAAACATAAGTATTCAGCTATTTGACAAGATTATGAATTTCGCTGCAAACTGCGCCAGGGTTCCAAATATACAGGGAATACTGGAGGGGGTGCAGTGATTTAGGGTTCCAAATACACAGGGAATACTGGAGAGGGTGCAGTGAGTTTTATCTCGACCAATGGCCGCAAGACGACGACGATTAAGAATGGTAAGAAGGTATTTTGGTGCAAGGATTAATGTATAATTTGTTTGGCTCAGTGATAGTGTCTAGCTAAGTTTAAGATAGAACAGTTGATGACCGCAGTTTGCTATTAGTATTTTTACAAAAATAAATATTAACTCAATTATGTGTACATTTAAGCCAAAAGGAATTGTCTTAAATAATTATACTACACATATATCTGTTTAAATATTATCATGAACTTTGGAATGTAGACACGTAATGATCGGATTCACTTTAACAGAAAATATCAATAAATAAAACTAACACAATGTCTGCAATTAAACACTATTGAAGTAGCATGAACTGTAAAAGAGTATAAAATTAAACAAACATAAAAACAAAAAGCAAAATTTGATGTATTAAAATTACTCGATAAAACTGATTGCCAAATTTGTCTCTCTGCTGATGTCACATCTATTTACTCCAGTCTTAATAGTCAAAATGATCGTTTCATGAAGGTCAAATTGGTAACTGATCTAAAGAATGACATACATTTTGTTGCTAACTTGGGATAAAGAAATTCTTGTTAATTTTAATGCCTCTAAAACGAAACTATTCTTACTGGTCTGAAAGAAGACATTCTACCTACATTCTCCTTTATGAAGATTTTGCAACGTCACTTTCCTTTATGACGTTTTCTATAACTAGTTCTCTTGATTACTTATTTTATGGCTACACTTCTTCTTACGTCTTTTATCACTACACAATATTTATTCTTGTAAATAATACAAAAATTGTGGCACAAGGCCGAATTGAGGGGGGGGCAAAAACTCAGGATGGTCATCAGTTTTTTTTGTTTTTTTTTTAATCATTTCACCCCGAGCAAGGCGGAAACGCCACTGATGTGCAGGGGGTTACATAAATGTAAAAAGATTAATTAGAAAAGGGTGAGGAGTACAAACTAGTTAGAAAGGAACAATAGAAAGCTGAGAAAGCAGGTGCGATGACAGACACATAAGTGGAGAGAAAGGGAAGGTTATACAGGGGTGGGGAGAGAGCTAGAGTCCAGTGGTTAGTAGACGAGTATTGACTTTGCATTTAAATTTCTGGAGGTTGTAGCCGTCAGGAAAGCAAGATCTATTCTATACCTAGCTAAACACTATCATGACCTAGTCACTAATTAGAATTTACACATTCACCACAAGAACCCATCCATCACCTCCCAATCCTTCACACATCACAATGCAACATATTTACAAGGGAAACCTAAAAAGTGGGAAAACCCCATAACAATAAAAATGTATTTATATACAATATAATATATAACTTAAAATATTTAATGAAAAATGAGATGATGGGAGGGGATGAACCCAAAAACAACTAAAATACAACATAATTTTTCAAACTTAAATTAAATTAAATCTTAGTAAGACCATCCCAGAAAAAAAAGAGGGCCGCAGTATTCCGTCAGATGACGAAATCAAGAAGCACACTCGCTAAGGGAGTGGGGAGGGGGTAAAATAATTAATGGAATGGAAAAAATCAAAAGCTAACCCAGCCGAGATAGAAGGAGGCCAAAACAAACTGGGGACGTTGAGAATCTCGACTTGGATCATAACAAAAATGAGAGACGGGTACAGGCTAGAAAGACATTCATTCACATTAACTAGGTACACAAATGAAAGCTACCTTAAAGAGGGAAGGTTTCCAAAGTAATCCACTCAGATGTAAACAGCAGATCTAAAAGAGAAAATCAAGGCTAGTCCCGTTCAAGCTAAACCAGGCTCGCCACATTTACCCATTTTTTGCTGTAGTGCTATTAAAGTCAAACATTTCCAATCAGTTGTAATCTACATTTTAAGAAGGTGATCAAAATATCGGATCAGATCTTTATGTGAAAGACGCTGACCTCGCAAGACTCCCTCTTTTCGCATCGTCCAAATCACCATTCGAGCCGTGACCAGCAGCGACAGAAACACCATACGATTACACACTTCTTTATGGCATCTTTTGTAACTACACTTGTAATTTTATACGTCATAATCGCTATTCTTCTTCTTCTTCTTCTTCTTCTTCTTCTTCTTCTTCTTCTATGTGCCCTGTCCCTTCAGGACGTAGGCAATCACGGTTCTCCACGTCTCCTTATCCCTGGTGGCTCTTAGTATGTTTGCTCCTGTTGCACCTCACAACGCCCGTTCCGTCATCCACCTGATTACGCCCTCTAAATATGTTATCCGCTGCCTTCCGCTGTCTCTTTTCCTTCTATATGGCCTCTCAGTATCAGGTTCTCCAAGCTTCGTCATTCTTCTTCGTCATTGCATGCCCTAGGAATGAATCTGCAATCAGTACTGTATCATCTGCATACCTTATGTTGTTCAAGTTGTGACCTCCAATAACAAATCCTGGCGTGTCATCTAGGGTCCTCAAAATATTCTCGCTGTAAATGTTGAACACATCCGGTGAAAAGACGAATCCTTGTTTTACGCCTCTTTCTATTTTTGTAATTCCGCTGAAGTCTGTATGCAGGCAGTTTGCTGCCCGAAGAAATTCTTGATTACTCTGATGTCTTTCCCAAAAATGTCAAGGCTGCTGAGCATCTCTATCAGTTCTTTGTGTCGTATTTTGTCGAATACCTTCACATAAACAAAAAAACATAGGTACAAATCTTTCTTTATTTGTATTGCCCTTTCGGAGAGCATCCTAATCATAAATATGGCCTTCCTTCTTCTAGTGTCCTTGACGAAGCCGCACTGTTCCTGTCCTATCTCTGACCTGATATTATGACTCTCCTTTATAAACGTCCTTTATAAATACACTTTCCTTTATTACATTCTTTATAACTGCACCCTTCTTTATGATATCTTTTACCTTTAATTCTCCTATGTAACATTCTTTTATGAATACAATGTTTTTTGCGTTTTTATACATACACTTTTTATATTACATCTATTATTACTGCACTCATTTTTGACTTTTTTTATGAAGACCCGTAACCTTATTACGGTGTTTATAAATATAGTTTCCTTTATTAAGTCTTATATCTTTTTTATTCTTGCACTAGCAGTATAGCCCGGCGTTGCTCGGGTGTGATGAAAGCTTTAAAACTAATCCATGGTCCTGGAGCTCAGACTCTTTGGACGTTGGCACGAAAGACAAAAATGCAATAGTTGTTTCCAGTTAAAGCGAAACCGTAGACTGAAAGAAAAATGAATGGATGTAAGTCAAATTTTGATTTCCTAATATCAATATCAAATAAGTTCTTTCGTCGTAAACTGAATTTTGAAGGCTAAATAAGTCATCTGAGTAAGTGGTATCATGGCTGAGACTAAGAACTACAATTATACCTACTTAGAGCCAAACCCGAAGCAAGAACTAAAATAAAAGGGCTGAAAAACTACAGACCTACAGGCAGATAAATAGACACACACACACTTCTTGGCTTATATATATATATATATATATATATATATATATATATATATATTATCAATTTTCTGCACTATTGTAAGAACTGCAACATTGAAACTTCTGTATATCGTTTCTTATGTCTTTGTCTATGAGTGTATCAAATTTGATTAAAATCAGACCACTCCTTCTATAACCCGATTTTTTGGATTATCGATTTTCGATATTTATCGGGAGTACCTCGACACAAAATCTAGCTAAGAACACTCGCAGACGCTTACAGTACAACTGTGTAAATTTTCAAGAAATCGGTTCACCTGTTTCGGAGTCTATAGGTAACGGACACACATACGCACAGACACACAGAGAGACAAAATTCCATTCATAAATAAGTTAATATATATAACTATAAAAATACGCTATTGTTTATTTATGTTTTATTAGTTTAAAAATATACTGTCTATAGTTTACGTCATCTGGCAAAAACTGTAAGTCGAAAGTTGCCTTAAAATAAGTTACCAAGTAATCGTTTTATGTTCTCTGAATATCGGTGCCTTAAAAATTATACTGGATACACAATAGCGAAAGAAATCTTGGTACAATCTATAGCACTGCCTAAGAAATCAGACTCAAGAGAGTATGAACTCCAGCAAGCAGTCAACTTAATGAACCACATAACAAAACTCATAATCCAGAATTTGATGAATAGAGCGAAATTATTCTAAAGACTTTTTAAAAACAAAATAAAATATAAAAAAACAATGGTCTACACAAATTTAACGTAACGCAGAATGGCACAATATTGTTTAAAAATAGATTGATATAAGGCATTTTCAATTATTATTTACTGCTTGACTCGCATTTCGTTCGTGGAGGCCATAGCCAGGCGGCCGGCTGACTGGAACGAAGGTGTCCGGATGTGCACTCAGCGGCAATTCGCTGTAATCGGAAGTTGCACATCCTGTTTGGCAGGCCGCAAAGAATGTTCGGAGACCAAGCGTCAAAGTGTGGCCAATTGGGAATCATCACGGTCTGCCACGAGAATTACTTTTCTTTCCTGTCAATATCTTCCAATCTATCGGTAACGGTATTTCGAACGAAGGAGACAAGCTTGAAGCCTCTAGCACAGACCGACACAATGGCGATGATAGTGTGATAGCCGCTTCTCCGTGAAATGCAAACAAGAATTTCTCTTACAAACCAACTCACACGCCATGCTCCATGCCAATCACACGCAGACAATAATGGGATTTTTTTGTATTTTTGATTAAGAGCAAACATCGGCTAATATAACAATTGTTTCTTAACTCTTGATTCTATTAAAATGTATTACACATATACTATATATTATAACAGAAAAGTGAATCGCTCACCGTCACACAATATCTATATGTGAACATTGCATGTACACGTGTTGTGTATATTCCTATAGTATTGTGCACCTTAACAGAAACAAAACGAATAATATCCTTCTAAGATCTTTCACACGTTCCCTGATTATGTATACGTTGTCTCTTGGCGTTGTTTTTCTCTTTCGATCGCATTGTGTTTTAAGTTTTAGACTAATGGATCCAGTTTGGGATTTCGCCTTGATGACACGACTGACAGTTGAAAGGTTGACACCAACGATATCCGCAATCTCTCTGTAAGGATTTCCAGTGTGTTCGTACAGCGTTCCAATTTTTGGACGCTTTCTTGGAGTCATGTACATCGCAGACAATAGCCTTACAACAGCTAATCGAGACAATAGTTTTTTGGGTGAGTTAAATCTCTCATGATGCAATATTTTTCCAGGGGAAACAAAGTTCAGCATACACTCCGAAAATTGATTCATATTACTTCACATCACTTCAAATTATCTGTTATGGTGAAACACACGTATTCCTCAGATAATAGACTCTCTCTCCTATATTAATAAGTGTTAACGAGAGAAGTTCTTGAGAAGTTCTTGGGAAGTGCTTAGGAGTTCTTTAGAGTTCTATTGGAGTTCAGTAGAACTACTAGGCAGTTGATATTAGTCGGCAGTTAGCCAAATAATAAGAAGTCCGCTTTCAGTGGAAGATTACCAAGTTCTTAATATTTTTGGTACGTTAAGTCGATTAGCAAGCGACATAACAAGATTATAACCTCTAGTGCGAAAACTACTCCACAACATTATCTAATAAAATAGAAATGAAATGGATTACACCGTCTCACTGTAATGGGTATAAAACTCACTGTATAGTTAAAAGAATGAAACTAAAACAATTATTTCAATTAATTTACACAAGGGTGTATGTTTACATTGTGTGTGACCCCCGTGTATTTGGGTTAAATTTAACGTAAACAAAAGCTTTTACATGTACACAATTTAACTGAGTTTAAAATAATACATTGGAAAAATGCACTCTTTTCCTTCTCAGTTTGGTACAACCCATGATTAAAACAACTCATAAATATGGGGTCACCCCCTCAAAAGAAACAAGAAAAAGCTTAATGTTTAACTAACTGTCTTTTCTCTTAAATGTGTTTATGAATGAAATAAAAAAAGAAATATTGTAAAAAAATCAGTTTTTTTCTCTCTTATCCACATTAAGAGAAACTTAAAAGCGGTAATTAATTTACTTCGTCTCTATCTCTTGATATTCGTCTATTCCTTCTCTATCAGTCTATTCGCATATGGTTTTTATACAAAAAGGCAAATCATAGTGTCTCTCTCGTTCAGAACCGAAGCAAATTTAGGGGTTAACTATTTGCCCATACCAAACTGGGCCACATACAAGCGCTAACGCCCCGAGTCATCGTGGACCTGTGAAGCACAGCAATTCATCCTCAAAACCTCTAATCTCCCGATCTGAGGCTTTGCTAGCAGATGTAATTTATCGTCATACCCAGGACATGGGATTTAGTCAAAAACGACATGGATGTATACCAGTTTATTCATATTGATTATATTTACTATTTTTCTTGTTTCATTTTATAATTTACTACCAGTATAGCCCGGCGTTGCTCGGGTGTAATGAAAGCTTTAAAACTAATCCATGGTCCTGGAGCTCAGACTCTTTGGACGTTAGCACGAAAGACTAAAAAGCAATAGTTGTTTCCAGTTAAAACGAAACCGTAGACTGAATGGAAAATGAATAGATGTAAGTCAAATTTTGATTTCCTGGTATCGATATCAAATAAGTCTTTTTCATCGTAAACTGAATTTTGAAGGCTAAATAAGTCCTCTGAGTAAATGGTATCATGGCTGAGACTAAGAACTACAACTATACCTACTTAGAGTCAAACCCGAAGCAAAAACTAAAATAAAGGTGCTGAAAAAATACAGACATACAGGCAGATAAACAGACACACACACACAAACATCTTGCCTTTTATATATATATACATATATATACATCGATTTTCTGCACTACTGTAAGAACCGCAAGCTTGATACTTCTGAATATCGTTACTTATGTCTTTGTCTATGACTGTATCAAATTTGATTAAAATCGGACCACTCCTTCTATAACCCAATTTTTTCGATTTTCGATATTTATCGCTCGTACCTCGCTAAGAACACTCGTAGACGTTTATAGTACAACTGTGTAAATTTTCAAAAAAATCGGTTCAGTCGTTTCGGAGTCTATATGTAACAGACACACACACAGACACACACACACACTCACATAAACACACACATAATTCCATTTATAAATAAGTTTATATAGATGTGGTTCTTCTAACTGTGGCCAGTTTTATTCTCTCTCACTCTCTCTCTCCCTCTCTCTCTCACACATACACACACACACACACTCTCTCTCTCTTTACTTTTTTATAATTTCATAGTACCACATCGATTACTTTAGAAACCTCCGGTCTTTTGAAAAAGAAAAGAGGTCGGTATCTTGTTCTCAGTGTAGGATTGAGTTTCTAGTTCTTTCTAAAGTCTACTTCAGCTCTATATTTTGAATATACCAACCTGAAGTTGAACATTTTATTTACTATTTGTACCCTAGTGACTGTAATAAAGGGTCCGGTTCGAAATTCGTATCCCCTGAAGAAGGCCGGAACGTGCAAATGGCAACAAATAATGAGGACAATAGTTCGAATAATGTAAATAGTGTATCCGGCTTTCTCTTTTCAAATCTTCTCACTGTTTTTTTTCAATTGGAGTAGATAGATCTATCTATCGCCCGGTTCGCACTCCACCACTTCTATTGAACAGGTGAAGAGGCTCATCCCTTGTTCCCTGTTTAGGATGTGGATTCCGGCTTTCTCTTTGTCAGTTGTTTCACTATTACGTAGCCCGCTGCACATCAGTGGCGTTACCGCCTTGCTCGGGGTGATACGATTAAAAAAAAATATTTACTACTTATTTTTCCTTAACAGGTATATATACATTTACCGATCGTCCTGTTGATATTTCTCTATGGCCTTTTGAAATCGAGTATAGATTTCTTTTGCTTGCTGTTAAACAGCAAGCAAGAGATAAACACTGAGTTTCAACTTTCTAAATTCAAAAGATTAACACTGAGTTTCAACTTCTTTCTAAATTCTTAGCATTTAACCCTTTATTACAGAGATATATGACTTTCATTCCTGAGCTTTTTCTGGTAGTCACGAGTTATCTCCCTCTAACCCTGTAAGTTACTTGTAGCCTAATATTAACCTTACATTTGCTTGGGTCAAGTCACTGGAAAAAAACCAACGTCTATATCCACTGGGCCATGTGTCCTTAAGATCAAGACCAACTGAATTGTTGGGACTTATAAACCTATATTCTAGTAACCCTTTTTTACCAGAGTTTTTTTGGTGTTAATGGTTTTCTCTAGTATTTTTTATGTTAATGGTTTCCTCTAGTATTTTTTATGTAATGGTTTTCTCTAGTATTTTTTATGTTAATGGTTTTCTCTAGTATTTTTTATGTTAATGGTTTTCTCTAGTATTTTTTATGTTAATGGTTTTCTCTAGTATTTTTTATGTTAATGGTTTTCTCTAGTATTTTTATGTTAATGGTTTTCTCTAGTATTTTTTATGTTAATGGTTTTCTCTAGTATTTTTTATGTTAATGGTTTTCTCTAGTATTTTTTATGTTAATGGTTTTCTCTAGTATTTTTTATGTTAATGGTTTTCTCTAGTATTTTTTATGGTAATGGTTTTCTCTAGTATTTT
Source organism: Ascarosepion bandense (assembly GCA_037127315.1). Classification (NCBI taxonomy): domain Eukaryota; kingdom Metazoa; phylum Mollusca; class Cephalopoda; order Sepiida; family Sepiidae; genus Ascarosepion; species Ascarosepion bandense. The sequence goes on from JBBBDQ010000430.1 coordinate 817,104, forward strand.
TACCAGAGCTTTAATTGCAGTTTTGACACAAATGATTTTCTCTGGTTCCCATATTGTGTTCATCTCTATGCCTGTTCGGCTTATGAGATTTTTGTAGCCTAGTGCTGATTCCTTAAGTTTACGGAGTTTTCAGTGGCGTTCTCTATCTATTATTTCAACTTCATCCCATAATGGGCGGTGATCCTCTTTCTCCCTCCATATGTGGTCAGCTACGCTTGATTTTTCTATCTCCCCTCATGTTAGGGCCTTGCAATGTTCTTGTTGATTTACCTTAAGGAGGTGGCATGTTTCTCCTTTATATTTCTTTCCACCACAACATGGAATTGCGTACAGACAGTCCTTAGTCTTGTCCTTCTCTGTTTGGGGGTCTTACTCGGGAGAGATATCTGCTAAGTGAAGAACTCCATTTGTAGATCGTCCTGATATTATGTGGACCACAGATCCATTGTATTTTCTTTCCATTCTCATTCACTCTAAGTAGGCTCTTGAGTTTTTAGTGGTATTATCGCCTTCCTTAGGGTAAGTTTATTAAAATAACATTCAATCAATCTTATTATTATTTACAGTCCCGAAGCAAGTTATTTACTTTTTATTTCTTATCATTGTTTTTTTATTTATCTTTTGTTTTTTTTAAATAATTTTCTTTGCACCCTGGTTGTACTGGTGGTTTAATAGATGGCGACCCAGACTGAGAAATCGAAGAACCGAATTCGAGTCGGGATGCTTATAATTCACTAATGTGCAAATACTCTTGGTAAATGTATGAATCTACCATATTCCCCCAGATATGGGTTAAATAGTGTGAGTTTTTTCTGGAAATATTATTATTATTATTATTAAAGAAATTATTAATGCAGAACTCATTTGCAAAAATGAATTATATTTACAATCCAAAATCCCTTTTTGCTTTAAATAATTCTCTGAGTGTTGATAAGCAGTATGAAACAAATCGATCTTATTGCCACATGTGCAAAATAATAAATCTAATAATAAATCCTGGCAGGATATCTAATCTTTTTCGCCTTATTTTTAACAACATAAGATATAAGATGGCACAGTGTTAATAGCAGACATAGAATGGAAACCACAAGATCTATAGAAGGTAATGAAGAAAAGCAGACAGAAAAACCCTTGGGAAATGTATTAATCCGTATCTTCCCTCCAGTTATGGGTTAAACAATAGGATAGATTGGGTTCTATAGCCTTACTCGGCAACCAGTCTACCGCAGAAAGCAATGGCAACCTATTGCGGGATAATTTTCTGTCCAGTCAGTCAGTCAGTCAGTCAGTCAGTCAGTTATGTCTATTTCTAGATATGATCGCCCAAAACGTGTATCACATATGGCACTTAACTGAGTCTTTATGTATCTATTAACAGATTTCGATACAATGAGTAGAACTTTTTCCAACTTACATATGAGCCCTACAATAGAATTTAAAAGTTATCAGCAAAGATTTTTCGAACATTTGCAACAACAGGGCTGTTAGGTTTTTTTTCAGTGAATCTACTTTAACTCCAAAGCCAACTGATGCAGTCACATTCATTGTACAACGTGAAAACAAACTACAACCAAAAATATAGCCGTCATACAAAGTAACAATTTTAAATAATAAGACGTTGTATAAAACAATGTTTCATGCATTAAATTAAATGCTATCAAAATATTTTTTCAATTCACATACATACAAGATTTTTTCAACGTTTTATTTTATTTTTAAAACGATAATTATAATTGTCACAAAAATCTAAACTTATTTATAAATGGAATTTGTCTCTCTGTGTGTATGTGTGTGTGTGTCTCTGTGCGTGTGTGTGTCCGTTACCTATAGACTCCAAAACGGCTGAACCGATTTTCTTGAAAATTTACACAGTTGTTCTTAGCTAGGTTTTGTGTCGAGGTAACCCTGATAAATAGCGAAAATCGATAATCGAAAAAATCGGGTTATAGAAGGAGTGGTCCGATTTTAATCAAATTTGATACACTCATAGACAAAGACATAAGAAACGATATTCAGAAGTTTCAAGGTTGCACTTCTTAAAATAGTGCAGAAAATCGATAATAAATATATAAAAGGCAAGATGTTTGTATGTGTGTCTGTTTATCTGTCTGTATGTCCTTTATACAAATCCACAATTTTTATCCAATTCTCACCAAACTTCACACGAATATTCTTTAGGCTGAGTCCGATCTCCAGGACCATGGATTAGTTTTAAAGCTTTCATTACACCCGAGCAACGCCGAAATATACTACTAGTTTATATATATATATATGAATATATACTACGTGCGATTGGTAAATTGTCGCAAATATTTTAATATTTCAAATATTCTTTAGGCTGAGTCTGAGCTCCAGGACCATGGATTAGTTTTAAAACTTTCATTACACCCGAGCAACGCCTGGCTATACTGCTAGTACTAACCAAAAATAAGTCTCTAATATTTACAATTTTCACGCCTTCCATGAATAATACTCATGCTAAGTGAAATATCAACTGTCTCTTTATAAGGAAACATTAGGCATTCATTGACCGAGCAGCCTGTTGAAATTTGAATATGTTTTGTATTAAACCAAATTTTCAGCGAAATCGGTTTCTCATGCCGTTATTTGACTATACAGAATTAATGGGAGTGGGATTCCTGACTAAAAATTGGTTTGAAGTGGGGGGCAAAGTGAACATTTGATTTATGTCATCATTTACACTTTCGAGATTCATGGGATATTGATTTTTAGATAAAAAGAAAGAGGGGGTTTGAAGGGAAAGAAAGTTGCGAATAGAATGAGATAGATAGATAGATAGATAGATAGATAGATAGATAGATAGATAGATAGATAGATACTGAAAGAGATAGAAACAGAATTAAATAGATAAGAAGATAGAGACTGGAGCATACTGATATATATAATGATTAGAATGAGATAGATAGATAGATAGATAGATAGATAGATAGATACATACATACATACATACATACATACATACATACATACATACATACTGAAAGATATGAAATCGGAATTGAATAGATAAGAAGACAGAGATTGGAACATACTGATATATATATATAATCAATAGAATGAAATAGATAGATAGATAGATAGATAGATAGATAGATAGATAGATAGATAGATAGATAGATAGATAGAGATTGGAACATACTGATATATATAATCATTAGAATGAGATAGATAGATAGATAGATAGATAGATAGATAGATAGATAGATAGATAGAGATTGGAACATACTGATATATATAATCATTAGAATGAGATAGATAGATAGATAGATAGATAGATAGATAGATAGATAGATAGATAGATTTGAACAGACATAGATAGATAGATAGATAGATAGATTTGAACAGACGTAGATAGATAGATAGATAGATAGATAGATAGATTGATAGATAGATTGATAGATAGATAGATAGATAGATAGATAGATAGAGATTGGAACATACTGATATATATAATCATTAGAATGAGATAGATAGATAGATAGATAGATAGATAGATAGATAGATAGATAGATAGATAATGGACAGACTGGGATAAATAGATAGATAGATAGATAGATAGATAGATAGATAGATAGATAGATAGATAGATAGATAATGGACAGACTGGGATAGATAGATAGATAGATAGATAGATAGATAGATAGATAGATAGATAGATAGATATGAACAGAGACTGAGATAGATAGATAGATAGATAGATAGATAGATAGATAGATAGATAGATATGAACAGAGACTGAGATAGATAGATAGATAGATAGATAGATAGATAGATAGATAGATAGATAGATAATGGACAGACTGGGATAGATAGATAGATAGATAGATAGATAGATAGATAGATAGATAGATAGATAGATATGAAAAGACTGAGATGAGATAGATAGATAGATAGATAGATAGATAGATAGATAGATAGATAGATATGAACAGAGACTGAGATAGATAGATAGATAGATAGATAGATAGATAGATAGATAGATAGATAGATAGATAGATAGATAATGGACAGACTAGGGATAGATAGATAGATAGATAGATAGATAGATAGATAGATAGATAGATATGAACAGAGACTGAGATAGATAGATAGATAGATAGATAGATAGATAGATAGATAGATAGATAGATATGAACAGAGACTAGATAGATAGATAGATAGATAGATAGATAGATAGATAGATAGATAGATAGATAGGGAACTGATTGAAAGAGATAAGTACGGAATTAAATAGATAAGGAGATAGAGATTGGAACATACTGCTATATATAATCAATTAAATGAGATGGGTAGATTTTCTGATGAAACAAATTACGTTGTTTGATCAGATACCAAATATCAAGAGTATCTCAAATGCATACTTGTTTAACATGGGAAATTTTCAGGAATGAATTTATTTGACACTATTAAATGCTAAGTATCAACGTCGAGGAAGCTTGACGATTTTCCTAATACATTCTGGACAAAAGGTGTTTGCCGTCAAACTCAGTACTTTGTCACAATCCTGATTTAGTTCTAAATACCAAGAGAGAGAGAGAGAAAATAACAATGGCCTTTGAAATCGATTCGACGCTTTCGCTAGTCCTGTAAGCTATAACTGCTATTAAAATTTATATCGGTCCAACACTTGGCTAACAATCAGGTCAGAAATTTCTGCTACTACTGGCGAGCAAGATGTGTCATAGTAATCGAAGTTGTAGTGCATCTTACTCATATCCCGACATATTGTAAATGTGTGTCAATTGTCTGTCGTTTATATTTTCTTGTGATCCCTGAAACGCGCTCTCTTGTAAATGGATTTCCGTGGTTTGATTTTGATTGCGTAGAAAGACAACCGGTCTTGTCTACACAAGTTTTTAAACAAGGGCTCGTCTATTTGCTATTAGTGGAACGTTTGCTCATACGAACGGGACCGCAAAGTCCGTCACCAGGCGTGGCATTGTGTCAGTGCAGCAATGAGTATGACACAATGCCACGCCTTGTGACCGACTTTGCGGCCCCGTTGGTCTGAGCAAACGTTCCACTAATAGTAAATAGACGAGTACTTGTTTAAAAACTTGTGTAGACAAGGCCGGTTTTCTTTCTACTTTTTTTTTATCATTTCACCCCAAGCAAGGCATTCCACTGCCACTATTTCGCATAGGGTTATATAGGGGAGGGTAAAGAGAAACAGTGTTTAAATATAGGAAATGTCAGAAGGAGGGTGATACATGGGTAAAGATACCGAGGCTGAGGGTGGGGTAGATGGTAAGAGTATTTGAAAGAATGGATGCGATTTAGTGTGTTAGGTGTCTATTGACCTTACATTTAAACTCCTGGATATTGTAGCCGTCAGGGAAGCAATCATGTGGAAGGGAATTCCACAGTCGCGAAGTGCGAGAAAAGATACCGTTGGAGTAGAAATTGCGGTTACATTTTATCGGTTTCACTCTACCAAAATCATTGTATTCGCTTTTTCTCTTTTATTAACAGTCAGTCTGGCAATTTGTTTTAAAATTAATTTTTTCACCATTATAAATATTCTATACAAATTATTTATGACTTTCATTTTTCTACATTTTCTATCTTCGACATACAGGAAATAATTTTAAGACAAAAATAAAATTTTGCTTAATGACTTCTCCTCCTATTATCAAGTGTGCCCATTGGAATCATGGTTGAAATTTTTAATCAAATTATTGTAATTTCTTCTTCTGAAAATGATAATAAAATTGATGATGTTAACATTACTTATTCGGAATCGGATGATGATATGAATGATGTCAACAAAGATGACAGACACGATTCTTTAAATCTGTCAATGATGAATGAAAAGTATTATTCGAATGATGAGTCTAAAATTTGGTCTTCTAAACCAATTAAAAAGGCATAAGGAAAAACTCCATTCTACAATAATTTACATAGAAAATCTGGGCCCTCATATTTTGCAAGATCATGTAATTCATTTCTTTGATTAAGACGTGATGTTCATGAAGCGAAAACGCCTGGAAATAATATAAAAATTTACAAATACTGAGAGAATTGAGGTTTCACAGATATCGATATATTTACAAACTCTATTGAGCAATACACTACCGAGAAACAATCAAATGAGAATAAGAATGAAGAGGCACCATGTACGATCCTAAAATTAACAGAAAAATGCAAGCTGTCATATTTGCCAAATATTGATGTCAAATATATTTGTATGTATTTTTTGCAAAATTCAAAAATATATTATTAAAATTATTATTAAAATTATATTATTAAAATTATAAAAATGATAAAATTATTATTAAATTATTAAAATTATTATTATTATTAAATTTAAATTATTAAAATTATTATTAATTATCATTATTATTTAATATTATTATTATTTAAATAATATTATTTTATATAATTTTAATTATAATTTTATATTATAATTAAATTATAATTTTATATTATTTTAAATAATATTATTTAATTTTAATAATAAAATTACTATTACTTAAATTATTAAATTCTTAAATTTAAATAATTAAATTATTAAATATGAATTATAAAAACTATTATTAATTAATATTATTATTATTATGTCATTTTTCATCATATTTCGATTTCTGCTTTGGTCTCACTACCAACCAAGTCTGCGGGGAGACCTAAGGCAGGTCGTGGCATGTTGTTATGGCTCCATTTCATGTTTTTCTATCTTCCCTATCATCCCTAGCATTACATAGATAAAGTTTTCCTTAGTGTGTGGGCTGTACTTAATAAGACAATTTTTTGTATATCTCTTAAGCTGGGGTTTCCAGGGATTCTTTATTATTATCATTATTATTAATATTAAAATTATTATTATTATTATTAAAATTATTATTATTATTAAAATTATTATTATTAAAATTATTATTATTAAAATGATAATTAAAATTATATTATTAAAATTATAGTTAAAATTATTAATAGAAAAATGCAAGCTGTCATATTTGCCAAATATGTCTGTAAAAAATATTTGGATTTTTTGCAAAAAAGCGATGAATTTAATTTAAAAAAATATAATTTTGAATTCTGATTATAGTTTCAAACGCAATCAAGGAATTGTCTACACTTCTGAGATGAAGTAGCATTTACATTTCTCACACTACCAGGACTGTTGCCTTCTTGTTTATGCCATGTTTACGAAGTTTTGACCATTCTACGCTCCGGCCTTCTTCTGGTGCTAGAAATTAATAACTTTTTTTTCGAAAACTGGGGTATGTCATTTACATTCCGTCTTGCCCAGTATATATAAGTGGTTATTTCCAGTGACTTGACACAAAGAGTTGTGAGTTCAATACATGGCAACAGCAGTGGTGAACAAATACGGTGATTTAAAGGGAGATGACTACATGACATCAGGAAGTGGCATTGCATATGGAATGAGAGAGGCAACCGATATATATAAATACATCTATGGGGTGCAGTCAGATATATAACGGTCGTGTAAGCTCAAGATGGTGGTGGAGAGAGAGAGAGAGAGCGTTGATAAGTAGAAAAAGTTTGTTTAACTGAGCAGATGCATGCCGACCTGGAAATTTCGTAAGGGCACCGTTATATATTTTTACTTACCAGGGCTAATATATATTTTTCTTTTTCTTTAATCCGAAATGAAAAGTAGGAAGGTAAATTAGAAGAACCTGATCCTAATTAATATTAAAAATTTTAATATTAAAAAATGATACTGGAGGAGAGCTCAATGTACTTAAAAGTATAGAGCCAATATAAGTTGAAGTAAATTTTCGATGAACATTTCAACATGAAATCCCTAAGAGAGAATTCAGGTTTCCTCAGCAACACAGTTCCATGCCAAAATGAAGAAAAATAGGATTAAGAAAGAGACAAAAATAAATAACGGTTGAGGTTTGGGAAATATACGTCACAAAAAATTCTTTTAAAGGTCAGTCTATTTTTGTTTTTTAATTTGTAAGTGAAGAGAGATTGGTATATCTAGCTTAATATACGAATATATGTGCGTGTGTATATATATATATATATATATATATATATATATATATATATACTATCGGTCATAACTATTAGGCCACCCCAGATATTTTTAAAAGAAATGAGGTATTTCATACTATCTTTAGTATTTATTGTCAAGTGGATAGTGCTAAATGAATATAGAATGGTTCTTTTTAAATACTGACCAATAATATGTGCATCAAATGAACTGTTCTGGTGTCCAGCTTTTGTGATTTCTTTCCTATGCTAGTCTCTTTTTCTTATTGGTTGGCCGAAGCAAAGGCTTTCTGGCTAACTTGTAAAATTTTACGAAGTAATAATAAGAAAAGAACCATTCCATTTTCATTTAGAATTATCCACGTGCCAATAACTACTGTAAATAGTATGAAATATTCTATTTCTTTTTAAAAACTGGTGTAACCTAATATTTTTGCCCGGTAGTATATATATATATATATATATATATATATATATATATATAAACAGTTTGCCTCGTTAACTGAGCAGATTCATGCCGACCATTATATACATATATATATATATATAGTTATCGGCAAACAGATCTGTTTCGCTGTATCACAGCTCATCAGTACGGGAGACATCCGATCGTTTTTAGCCCAGGATTAAAACCCGACCGAATTTGCGTCAGTCGGTGAGCTATGGGAGCTTTGTAGAAGAAGGCAGACTTTTAGCGGATGATGTATCATACGCCAGTAGCTATATATATATATATATATATATATATATATATATATATATATATATATATATTCATCCGTAGCCAGATCTGTTTCGGTGTATCACAGCTCATCAGTACGGTTAGACTCCGATTGCTTCTAACCCAGGATTGAAACCCGACCGAAGTGGCGTCAGTCGGCGATTCTAGCTCTGGGCCACGGGCGCTTGGTAGAAGAAGGCAAACTTTTTAGCATGTATATTATCATTATACACGCCCAATAACCAGAGTGCTCTAATTCATTAGCGAATGAGCGATGCGTACATGCCAGGTTAGCTACTGTTTTACAAAGTCTACCACTCTTCCAAAGTGCTCAATCAAGTTGTGAGAGCATAAATATATATAGTCGGCATGAATCTGCTCAGTTAAAGAGGAAAACTATATATATATATATACTGATAAACCCGTAAAAACGGAGAGACTAATCCAAAAGAATTATCTAATTAATATAAAATACTAAATAGATAAAAATAGAGAGCTCAATGTATATTATCCAGAGTAATATGAAAAATTAAGAACAAAACTCAATATTACACGCATATAATTATGTGTGTTTGTGTGCACGCGTGTGTGTGTGTGTGTGTGTATAATTAGGTATGTTAACAATCAAGAGACCGATGATCGTTTAAGGATCGGATTTGTTGTTTTTGTTCAAATATTTTTCCGTTGAGTTTCCCTGTCACGTAAACACACTTGGAAAGTGATGAAGTCAATGATTCAACTCTCAGTTAGGGGTTACTAACAGAGGACACTTGTTTCTCTATCTTTGATTGACAACCGCTCTGGTAGAAACACAAATCTGAAACACAACAGTCAGATTCGGCTTGAGGTTACCATGTCTTCTTTTTCCTCATGGTCCATGGCCCTTCAGGACGAAGGCAATCATGGACGTCTACTTGCTTTGTCTCTTTTCGCTCTTAATATTTGTTCTCTTGGTAAATCTCAAAATCCTCGAAGTGGCATCAATTAGCTGTATGAAATAGGTCTCACGCTGGTTTTCCCCTCTACCTCTTTCCCTTTATCCATCCAGTGAGTATCAGAGTCTCCAGACCTTCCATCCTTATTAATTGCTCCAGAACCTTCAGTTGTCTTTTCCAAATGTTATTTGTAAATTTTCTTTTGTTTGCATTCACTCACATGCTCGGTCCATAATATCCTTGGCACCTATTTGCAGAACCACATTTATGCTGCCTCGAGCCTCTCCTTCATCCTTGAAAAGATCATTAATATTCGTTGCCATACAAAAGGACAGATATCAACATCGTAGTCCTGAAATCTTTTCTTTGTTTCCAATGAGATTTTTTCCTGTTTCCCAGTATTCAGGTTAGCTTTTGAAATGCGTCCTTGGCAATGTCAACGCATATTCAAGTCTCGTTTCATCCTCTGTCAGAACGCTTCTCAGGTATTTAAAATCATTTTCCTTGTCTTATTGTAGCTTCTCTGACAATGCTGGGTGTCTTTTCTTTATGCTGATGACTACAGAAAAACCCTTTTTGCAATGCAATCACAACGTAATGGGGCTGTGTTTGTATCTTACTCATGGTTAACACAGTATCTAGGTAGGTACATGTCTCTATGTAGGTACATGTCTCTATGTAGGTACATGTATCTATGTAGGTACATGTATCTATGTAGGTACATGCCGATATTCACAGTTTAATGTGGAAAAATGTACATATTCAGAAAACGAAGTATACATTTATTTTTACAATATGAGTCACCCTCACCAGATAAACACCATTTGATCAATTAATAGTCATAGTTAGGCTTTGAAAGACTGGATAATTAACTAAACATCGTCGATTATATTAATTTAATTTTGAATCTATACTTTATTTTTACATATTATGAAGCCATAATTTTTAAGATCTAGAAAATAAGGTTGGCCTTTTCTCAAGAGTGTGTGATCGACATTCGTTTGTTTCTATCTTTATTTGATATAGCAGTATAGCCCGGAGTGATCGGGTGTAATAAAAGCTTTAAAACTAATCTATGCTCCTGGAGCTCAGACACTTTGGACGTTGGCACGAAAGACTAAAAAGCAATAGCTGTTTCCAGTTAAAGCGAAACCGTAGGCTGAAAGTAAAATGAATGGATGTAAGTCAAATTTTGATTTCCTGGTATCGATATCAAATAAGTGTTTTTCGTCGTAAACTGAATTTTGAAGGCTAAATAAGTCCTCTGAGTAAATGGTATCATGGCAGAGATTAAGAACTACAATTATATCTATTAGAGCCAAACCCAAAGCAACAACTAAAATAAAAGGGCTGAAAAAAATTTAAACATACAGGCAGATAAACAGACACAAAAACATATTGCCTTATATATATATATATATATATATATATATATATATATATATATTATCGATTTTCTGCACTATTGTAAAGACTGCAACCCTGAAACTTCTGAATATCGTTTTTTATGTCTTTGTCTATGAGTGTATCAAATTTGATTAAAATCGGACCACTCATTCTATATCCCAATTTTTTTGGTTATCGATTTTCGATATTTATCGGGAGTACCTCGACACAAAACCTAGCTAAGAACACTCGCATACGCTTATAGTACAACTGTGTAAATTTTCAAGAAAATCGATTCAGCCGTTTCGAAGTCTATAAGTAACGGATACACACACACACACACACACACACACACACACACAAAATTCCATTTATAAATATGTTTAGATTTCAAATTCTTAGCAACAATTTAAATACAAATCGTCTAAAAATTACGAACGTAAGATATCGATTGTTTGAAACCTTGGTATTTCGAGGTTTTATGAGAGAGAAAATAAGATTGTGTAACGGAAATTTTCTTCCATTTTTAGCGAACGCTTATATTTCTGCAAGATTACTTCATTTCAAACATGACAGAATCATTCTCTAATGTTAAGCGCTCTTTTTATTTCGTTTCATTTTATTTTACAGTGAACATACCCGAACGATGCTTGCCGACAGATCCCATTAACTCAAAGCGGGAGAATTACGGAACTTATCGTAAGAATATGGCAAATAACCAATAATCAGCTCGTGCGCAAAGCATAAGAGATTGAAGATCAGAGGATAAATCAAAAGTAAGTGCCTTTCTCACTGACTGTTGCATCGGAGCACATATATATATATATATATATATATATATATATATATATATATTCACACTCCACCCATGTCTAGTGAACAGGTTAAGAGGCTCATCCCTTGTTCCCTGTTTAGAATGTGGTTTCCGGCTTTCTCTTTTCCAATATTCTCACTTTGTTTCTTTTTTTTTTTCAATTGGAGTAGATAGATCTATCTATCGCCCGGTTCACACTCCACCCATGTCTATTGAACAGGTGAAGCGGCTAATCCCTTGTTCCCTGTTTAGGATGTGGTTTCCGGCTTTCTCTTTTCCAATCTTCTCACTTTGTGTTTTTTTTTCAATTGGAATAGATAGATCTATCTATCGCCCGGTTCACACTCCACCCATGTCTATTGAACAGGTTAAGAGGCTCATCCCTTGTTCCCTGTTTAAGATGTGGTTTCCGGCTTTATCTTTTCCTATCTTTTCACTATTACGTAGCCCCCTGCACATCAGTGGCATTACCGCCTTGCTCGGGGTGATACGATTAATATATATATATATATATATATATATATATATATATATATATATATATATATATAGGTGTGAGTTTGTAACCCTGGGTTTCACGCTCTTGCGATCGTCAGAATAAACAATTTAATTAAAGTAATTTGCGATCGTCAAATAAACAATTTGATTGAAGTAAGTTTTATATGTCAGCTCTATCACTGATATTGAGCACTTTTAAATAAGTACCACGCATATATAATATATAAATAATATAATATATAGAACAAATTGCACATAAATATATATATATATATTGATATTTATAATTATATACATCCAATTTTCACACACACACACACACACACACACACACACACACACACACACACACACACACACACACACACACACACACACACACAAATTCTCGATGATTAACAAAACTGGTTATAAGAAACCGATGATTTGTTTGAACATTATCTTTTATCGATACTCGGATTTAATATTTTTGATACTTCTCTGGGGTCGCAGGTTCGAATCCTGCCGAAGAACACACATTTTCGTAGCAAAAATTAAATCGTAAAAAATCAGGCCGCTAGAAATAAGTATATAATACTGTTTAATAATTAACAACATATCTACTTAAATACGATTACCATTCAAAAATAATGTTCAAACAAAACATTTCAAATTGTCGGTTGTTTATTACCAGTTTCGTTAAACATCGTTAATTTCCGTAACATGTTTACATTTCAGAACAGAGATGGTTATTACGATGAATTCGAAAATTGTGTTATAGGCTTAATCTGACTTCGTTTAGAGTAAGATGCATGGTGGCTTTGCCTATGTGTATAGGGGTCGCATGTTCAAATCCTGCCGAATGACACACATTTTCGTAACTAATCAGGCTGGCAGAAATAAATATATAATACTGTCTGATTATAAACAGGATATCGACTTAGATTCGAATATCGATCAAAAGTAATGTTCAAACAAATCATTTCATATATATATATATATATATAAATATATATATATATATATATATATATATATATATATATATATATATATATATATATATTAATCGTTTCACCCCGGGCAAGGCACAAATGCCACTAATGTGCGGGGGGCTACATAACTGAAAGAAAATTAATTAGAGGAGGGAGAAGAGGATTACAAACCAATTAGAAAGAAGCAATAGAAAGATGAAAATGCAGGTGTAATGACAGTTGCAAGGGGGAGAGAAAGGGAAGGATATACGGGGTTGGGGAAGGGCTAGAGTCAAATGGTTAGTAGATGAGTATTGACATTGCATTTAAATTCCTGGAGGTTGTAGCGAGTTCCACAGGCGTGAAGTGCGAGAGAAGCAGCTGCAGGAGTAGAATTGTCGTCTGCATTTGGCTAACCTAACTGTGAATGGGTGGGATCCAGTTGCCATTCTGGTTGCACGAGTAAACACCTGTTGAGGAGGCACCAGTGACTTCAGTTCGTCTGAGCAGAAGCCATGAAAGCACTTATAGAACAGACAAAAGAAGGCCACATTTCGTCAGTGGGGAAGTGGCTGTAGTCGAGCCGCCAAGTCAGCACCTATCACGTTATTAACTCTCCTTTGGAGCCTGTCGAGAACACTGAGGTGAGTGGCAGGGGCGCCTGACCATAAGTGGCAGCAGTACTCCATGCAGGTCGAATGGTAGTCTTGTATATATACAGGATGGATTCAGGCGGAAAGAACATCCTGGATCGACACATTGACCCAACCTTCTTAGCAGTGGATTTAGCTATGGATTCGATGTAGCGGTTCTACTTGAGATCAGAAGAGAGGTTAAGGCCGAGGAGGCGCGGTGTATTGCACTCAGGGAGAAACGCTTGGTCCATGCTTATGTGAGGCAGGAGAAGGTATTAGGACAAGAACTATTTTATCTCTTATGAGGCATAATTTCAGAAAATAAACAATTTAATTAAAATAATTTTATCTGATTTACCCAACAAATGCTTTCACAAGAAAAACATACTTGTAACAAAACAAATTTAATATATATACAAAAGCCTTTTGCTTTGATCACAGCCTTCATTCTGTTAGGCATTGACATCACAAGCTTCTTCAATGTATCTAATGGTATGTCCTGCTAAGCGTTTGTATTTGTTCCCAAAGTGTGTCTTGCGAAGTAACATTATATTTATCATTTTTTTTTCTCCAAAATATCCAACAGATGTCCAATAGGATTGAGATCAGTGATTTGTGGGGTTCAATTCAAATTCCGAAGGTTTGTTTCCTATTCCTTTTTAGTTAACCCTCTAGGGCCATTCGTATCATATTTGATACAGTATTTCCCTATAAGGAAACATTTGGTATTTCCCTATAAGAAAACATTTGGTATTCATTGACTGAGCAGTCAGTACTGCTTTCATTTGAAATTTATAAAATATTTCTCTTAAAAATTTTTTCAGGAAAATATTTCTTTCAAGGCTTGTTTTCATACTGTATCAAATATGATACGAATGGCCCTAGAGGGTTAAGGCTTCTACTGGGCATAAAGTGGGGGATCAGTTCTATATTGTTATGAAGTAATAAACAGTTCCCCCACTAATATGATACGAATGGCCCTAGAGGGTTAATAATATAATATGATTAAGGCTTCTACTTGTCATAAAGTGGGGGATCAGTTCTATATTGTTATGAAGTAATAAACAGATCCCCCACTAATATGATACGAATGGCCCTAGAGGGTTAAACAATTATTCCAAAGGTTTGGCTTTTCACCGTGTATTTGAATTTCAGTGGGGTTTTTAAGAATATCAACGCTGTGCTATTATATTTGCGCACTACCGGTAGTGCACAAAAGTATTAGGGGAGGGGTGATTTTAAATTTTATTTTGATGCCTCATAAGAGATGAAATAGTTCTTGTCCTAATAATTTTGAACAGTACAGTATACATATATATATATATATAGGAAAAATTGCTAAAAAGTTGTAAGTTTAAAATGAATTTTTTTACAGTATTTATTTATTTCTATTTTAGTTATTTATTTATTTCTATTATATATATATATGTATATGTATATATATATATATATATATATATATATATATATATATATATATATATATATATATATATATATATATATATATATATATATATATATATATATATATATATATATAATAGAAAGAAATAAATACTGTCAAAAAATACATTTTTAACTTACAACTTTTTAGTAGTTTTTCCTAGACATATTAAGACAGTATACGTGGATACTCACTATGTTATATATATATATATATATATATATATAAACGAAAAACTGCTAAAAAGTTGTAAATGAAATAAATAAATACTGTCAAAAAATACATTTTTAACTTAAAACTTTTTAGTAGTTTTTCCTATACATATTAAGACATTATACGTGGATTATCACTATGTTATATATATATATATATATATATAGAATACCACCTAACTACGGTGACTGAAAAGTGAAAACATTAAATCACTTCCTGCAAGGCAGACACACATGCACAAAGAAATGCACATATTTATGCGATGCTTATATGCATATAAGATTACCTATTCTTTTAATGCACCTGATTCATGACAGTCAAATAAGGAATCGAAGCTAACAACATTGAAAAAAAACTGAACTATTTATTTTGTCTGTTTTCTATCAATTTCTGACGAAGCTTTTAAAAGTGAGAGATTTTTTCTATACGTTCTTTATTTTTTAGTCCTGTCGAATTCCGATCCATATTTGTTCTACATTTGATCATTAAAACGTATATATATATATATATATATATATATATAATCTTGTGCTATACATGTACATATATATATATATATATATATATATATATATATATATATATATATATATAGTACTATGCATATATATATAATCTTGTACTAAATATATATATATATATATGTGCGCTCTCACATATTGAACACTCTGGAAGAATGGTAGACTTTGAAAAAACACTAGCTACTTTAGCATCTATGCATCGTTTATTCAATAATGAATTAGAACACTCACAGCTATTGGCGTATGAATAGATGGCATAACATACGCTAAAATTCTATCTCCTTCTGCTAAGTGACCATTGCTCAAAGGTAGAATCGCCGACTGTTGCCAATGCGGTCGGGTTTCAATCCTGGGTAAAAAGCAGTTGGATTTCTGATAAACTGCGAAATAGAGCTGTTGACGACATATACAATTTGTTTTTGAATTAATTTAATTTACAATGCGACACAAAAATTTCTATTTTTCGCGTTTTTACCTCGTCATCAGGCAATGTTGACTTATTGTTTTGAAAATTATTTGCATTATACCCATATATGTGTGTGTGTGTGTGTGTGTGTTTGAATTAATATGTATGTACACGCAAATATACACGCCCGAACAAAAATATTTTTCAGCTGTTAATAAAACAGTGGCCAATATATAAACAGAGATATTAATTATATACTTGTTAAGTATTTTTTTATCTATTTATAGTATGTTTTGCTAAATTATAAATAGTACTCTCTAATTATTAGAGACTATGACGGCAATAACCCTACAAGCACTCAACTAAATCCTCTAGAGAAAACCAATGTAGTGTATCAATTTACATGCTCTTTCAGAGATTGTATCTCCGGTACTAATAATATACCCACTACATATATTGGTTTTACTACAACAACGCTCTCCCGTAGGCTTACCTGTCACCTTTCTGATCAGAGTACAATTAAATAACATTTCTTAGAAAAGCACAGTCATGTAGGTAATATCAGACAGATTTTAGTCAACAATACAATAATCCTCACTCATACACACAGTAAAAATAACCTTCAGATATTGGAGGCCATCTACATAAAACCCAAACAATCAACACTTAATAAAATCACGTTTAAATCTGGTGATAACACATTACATTGCATTTAAATATATGGTTCTGTTATCATTTCGAGGTTTCACGCTGCGTGACGTCATAAAACCGCTTTACAAATTTACAAACTGCGTTTCCTCTTTTTGGAAAATGTTATCGTTGCTTAGCAAAATTTTATGTCAACACAAGATAAAATCGTCGCTGAAGGTGGATGTGTTTATGCTAACGTCCTTGGAACCTCTCTAAAGTTGGCTTATGTGAGCCAAAAGCTTAGAACCAACTGAACAAAAAATTATCTCAATGTTGAAGAATTTTTGTCTTTATTTTCATCTGAAATTAAAGACAAAAAACGATGTTTAGAACGGCTCATGATTAAACATAATAGACATTCATTGTCTCTCATATTTAACAGTATATGTTAAGAAAATTATCTGCTGCCTCGATACACTGAATATATATATATATATATATATATATATTAAGATATATATATATATTAAGATATATATATATATATATATATATATATATATATATTCATGCATGTTTCATTAAATAGTATAGATAAGTGTTGCCTATTTATTTTATGTAAAAAACATTCATATTCTCTGATATGCTTAATAGCATTATCATTAAATAAAGAAATAAAATTACAATCTTGATGCATACATTTTTTAATAATCCAATCTAAGCTTAATATTTTTACGCGACACTGCTTTCTACTTTTTGGTGTCTTTAGGCGATTTACAATATCTGATTTTACCGGTTTTTAAAAACGTTCAAGTAACAGAACTCTTTTATGAACGCGCAGTTTTTAAGATTAGGAGAAGTAACTTGAAGTTTTTACAAATTTTCATCTATGATTATATAATCCTAATAGGTATTTGATGGTGTGGTTTCACTCCCTTGTATTATGTTCTTTACCCGTCCACTCTACTGTCATGCAGCTCGCTTCACACCAGAGTTCTCATCCTTTCCTTACCCATTTCTGAAGCCCTCAGTAGCTTGTTCATCTTTCTTATCACATTCCTTTTATGTAATCCACTGCACACCAGTGGCAGTACTGTCTTACTTGTGTTGAAATGATTATTAAAAAACATTGTCATCATTTCTGTTCTCTCTTTTAGTAATTCATTTTTATTTGGAAATAACATGATAGCCAAAATTTCTTCCTAGCACAATCTACATAATTTATCACCGTTTTAATTCTGGGCTGTCTTTGTTATACTTAACGATATGTCGCGGTCTTTTTCATATTTTATTTTCAATTAGCCAATTTTTAAGACTTCTAGTTTAAATGTAGACTTATGGTTATTCCATCTAATCTTAAAAGTGTCTTTGACAGATCCTAAAGATGGAATAACCATAGGTCTACATTTATACTAGAAAACTTAAAACATGATACAACATTGGCTAGTCACGCGTGGAAATTGAAATTATAATATGGAAAAGATCCCCATATAACGTGGAGTATAATACAAAACAGCAAATCCTTACAAAGGTGGTAAAATATGTAGACTCTGCCAGGAAGAAAGATTAGCTGTTATGTTATTATTATTTTTTACCCAAACAAAAATTAATTACTATATGAAAGAACAGAAATTATGACTAAGTCAAAATGATACCGACAAATACTTATTAGGATCATACAATCACGAATGAAATGCGTTCTAAGACCCTTAAGTAACTTCTGCTAATTTTGAAAGTATCGTGTTTATAAAATATCCTTGTTTCGTGAGCGTCTTTAAAAAAAAAACGGTAAAATCAGGTGTATGGGTAGGGCTTGATAGCTATCACAATGCGTTTAGTAAAGTAAAGGAAGGTAAAGGTGTTGGATATTACCTATTTGTTATTCATTAACATTCGAGATCAAAATCTCATCTTCAGAATGGTAAGAGAACTTGTTTTAACGTCTGCTCGTGGACTGTGCCTTTCAACAAAGGGTCATCCTTCGCTGCTACTGCTGTTGTTAATTGTAGTGTGTATGTACATGTAAGTGTTTGTGCATGTATGTGTGTGTTTATGGTTTAAATATGTGTGCGTTGACCGACAGTAGGATTTGGCTTTTTCGCATCTTTGTTAAAGTGATAGTGGGCGCCGTTTTACAATCTGATGATTTCTGTCTGTTTTAATTTATGGTTTTTATATGTGCGCGTTGACCGATAGTAGGATTTTGCATCTCTGTCAGAGTGGTAGTGGGCATCGTTTTACGACTTGGTGTTATATCTATCTGCTTTAATTGAAGGCGTGTTTAATGCTACATTTTTCCATCCGATATTCGTTCTCGTGTGTGCGTGTGCGTGAATGTTTCATGTGTGTGTGTGTGTGTGTCTATATGCGTATAATTCTATAATTTGTTATTTTATACTTTTGTGTTCATTTTATATATATATATATATATATATATATATATATATATATATATATATATATAAATTTCCCCGGTATCATGTGTGTATGTGTGTGTGTGGGTACAATCAGTAATTGTAAATCACCTGAAGATCCTGGAAGGCAATAACTAGTTTACAAGTGAAAAATATTTAAAAAGTCTACAATATACATTATGTACTGGTCTAACTTAATTAGGACTAATAACTAAATAATTAACATATATATATACAGGTTTAATTGAATAATATAGACAAGTTCTGTCTATTTATTTTGTGTAAGATCCTTTCGTGTGATCTGATTAGCTTGATAATTTTTTTCATTGAAAGACGACAAGAATCGCAATAATTGTTGATTTTTTTATCAGGTTTTAGCTTTCGGCTTACATAAGCCATTATCAAAGAATGAATATTTAATATTCAGTGAACATAGAATATTTAAATGATTAACAGAGTGAAGTTATACAGAGAAAATTAAATAGGTCCATTTTTTGGCGTCGCACGTGGCTGCAGGCCCAGAAGGAATGGTGATAGTGGGTTTGGGTCAAATGGGAGCATAGCGGCATGAGGGGATTGGTCTGGAAACTGCTACTACTATGGGTGTAGCGGGTAAGTATAATAACTATGACCTCTCCCGTCGATTATAGGCATTGAAGTATATTCGTAGAGGTGTCGAAATTTATTTTATTTAGGCTAGGTTTAAACTGTTTGATGTAGATAGCTTCTAGAATTTTAAGTTTTCGTTTATTATTTTCTTGTCTAAGTATATACGTATTTTCGACAAGTGTTTTCCTGAGAAGTGTGTGTTGATAGCCGTGGTGTTTTAAATGTCGGAATATGTTAGAATTTTCATTTAAGTGCAATATAAGCCTCCGCGAGAGCGAGTTAGTAGTATGTCCAATGTAGGTATTATTTAGTTTGTTAGAGATACATTCTCGAAAGAGGCATTTGAATTCATACACTACATTGTGTTTTTGTAAATCGCTAACGGTGGGGGAGGAGTCGTTGCGGACGATTGAGTTGGATGTCGTGGATTTAGCGTAATATATGATAAATTTAATTCTTTTGTTGGGTTCTGTCAGAGAGATATTAGTGTTTATGAGTTTTTTAGTATATTTTCGTCTAGTTGGTAGTTGGTGTGCATTTGGCTACGATATAAGAGAGTGATATGTTTGGGATTGATTGGACTATTACCATGTGTTGCTTTTTTCGTGTTCAGGTTTTTAAGGAAATGTCGTATTTGTTCATCAACTTTGTAATTAGGAAAATTATTGTTGATGAGTGTCTGTTTTATGTTTTTTAGTTCACTGTGGAAGATGTGTTTTGTAGACGAGTTGGTTTTTGCACGATGTAGTAGATTTTTTATGATTGCTAATTTGTAATAGTGGGGGCATTCGCTAATGTAATTAAGTGTGGAGGGATTTTTGTTAGTGGGTTTTTTATATGGCGAGATAGTGAACTTATTGTTATATATATATATATATATATATTTATATATTTATTTAATCTCATATATATATATATATATATATATATATATGAGATTAAATAAATTGCAAATATTATGTTTGCTTATTTTCAATAAAATCCGTTCATACTCACGGATATTCTATCGCGTATTACAGTCAAAAGATGTCAGAAGTACAACACACACACACACACACACACACACATATATATATATATATATATATATAAACTTATTTATAAATGGAACTTTGTCTCTGTGTGTGTGTCTGTGTGTGTGTATCTGTTACCTTTAGACTCCGAAACAGCTGAACCGATTTTCATGAAAATTTACACAGTTGTAGTATAAGCGTCTGCCAGTGTTCTTAGCTCGGTTTTGTGTCGAGGTACTCCCGATAAATATTGAAAATGGATAATAGAATAAATCGGGTTATAGAAGGAGTGGTCTGTTTTTAATCAAATTTGATACACTCATAGACAAAGGCATAAGAAACGATATTCAGAAGTTTCAAGGTTGCAGGTCTTACAATAGTGCATAAAATCGATAATATATATATATATATATATATATATATATATATATATATAAATCGATACCAGGAAATCAAAATTTGACTTACATCAATTCATTTTTCTTTCTCTTTAACTGGAAACTTTTTAGTCTTCCGTGCCAACGTCCAAAGAGTCTGAGCTCCAGGACCATGCATTAGTTTTAAAGCTTTCATTACACCTGAGCAACGTCGGGCTATACTGCTAGTATATATATATATATATATATATATATATATATATATATATATAAATTAGGCTGTTGCTACTGTGGATTCCTTAACACGTTTTTAGTGAGGGAATTTGCTATTCACACACCAAACAAGTTATGAATTCAAATTTGACTTTCTCCTAAACTAGTTACAAGAAAGAGTTTTTCATTGCCCACTAACTACGAGAAACAGTAAATTCTTACCTTTTCAATTCAATAAAATTTGTTTGAAAGCGAACGCAACTGCCTTGGCTTTAATTTAAACTCGACACGCCTATCTCACTTGCCATTCTGGTAATTACTACGTTTCGCTCACATCCAATATAAGAACACATTATATATAAGTATATGTGTGCGCGCGTTTGTGCGTGTGTGAAATTAAATTTATATACAAAAACTGTATTCATACACACATAAATACGTATATATATATATATATATATATATATATATATTTGTGTGTTTATGTGTGTGTGAGGGTGTGCGAGCGCGTGTTTGTGTGTGTGTGTGTGTGTGTGTGTGTGTGTGTGTGTGTGTGTGTGTGTGTGTGTCTATATAGCCGTGAATATTTTCTTTTTCTTGGTACTGAAATAAAATTGCTTTAAAACATATGACAAATTATATTCTCCATTAAATCCATTAACTGAAAGATTGCATTCAAAAAGAGAAAATAAGCTAGCATTTATTTCTGCGTTCATTTCTGAAGGGCATTTGTCGAACGAAAGACAAACAAGAGAAAACTTTACTATCGACAATGTTTCCTCTTCTTTCCCTTCCTTCCTTTCCGTGTATTTAAAAAAAAAAAAAAACAATATGTCTCGAACGCCAGGCGTACGTAACTGTTTCGCTAGGAATCAATTCATTCCGGCCGGATAATGACGATCACATTCTTTAAGTCATGACTCAATCATTTATTTATTTAAAACTCTTAGACCATTCAAGACAAAAGAGCATCTTGCTCGTTGGATAGATTAACAAAAGGATTCTTGCTAGCGACTTTCTCGTGTCTGCTACAATGTAAATAGTGCGCATGCTCGGCTACATGTAACCTATACGCAGGCGCGCCTGCATCTGTCAATTTTGATCTGTACACAAATACAGGGTGCGAACGGTAAATTGTCATCATTCTTTTTATTTTTAATTTTGCAGATGCTTGTATTTTGTTTGTGACTTTGTTCGCTGCTTTATACAGTAGTTTAAGTTACGCACCGTCTTAGACAAAAAACTGGATGTGCGTTGTGGTTCAGTGGATATCGGCTCGGAACAAAAACTCGGGGAGTCGAGTTCGAATTCCAGTTGAATTCTTTGCATTCACTTACGCGTAAATACCCTTAGGAAAGGTATTAATCCGTCTGTTCCTTCCAGGAACCCTTCCATGAGTTAAATAAGACAGATTGGGTTCCTATAGCTTTGGCTGGTAAACAGTCTACAGCAGGATAATCGACTGCTTAGTCCACTGCAGGATAATCTGCTGCCTAGTCAATTAAGCGTGTATCACGTATGGCAAATAATTGACTGACTGTGAGAAAAAGAGCACTATGAAGCAAGTCACTAAACCAAATATTTGGAAACTGCATGTTGTACTGCTTGGAATTCGCACCGGACGCTTCAATATGAACATTTCAAAGTGTTTGCGTTTAAATTTGAGGACAGTGCAGAGGATCCGGAAAAATAGTTGGATGATATATCCAGTCAACATCCTGGTGTTTGGAGTGATCGCTAGTAATGGCGACGTTATGCCTGCATCCATCTTCCCACGGGGACTCACACTTAGCACGGAGACCTAAATCGATTTCATGGAGAAAGGAATGCTGCCCTTGATCTGGAGTGGGTGGCTAATTGAAGACCAGAATAACTCCCTGTAACACGAAAATGAACTGAAGGAAAGTGATCAAGACATTCAGCAACTGAAACAAAAAAAAAACAAAAAAAAAACGTCCAGACGAGATGCAGTAGAATACGAAGTCGTCTGGAGGCTGCGTTTGAAGCCAATTGATATTATATTAAGTGAATTTACTGTTTAGTATTTCAATATATTTTATATCATTTTGGTGAATATATCTGATAAGATCAGATGTCGGTATTGTTTGCATTTTCGTGTCATTTAGCTTACAGTTCATCCATCGCATCCTGTAGGTGTGTGTTTGTGTTTAAGCGTCTATTTCAACGCTCCATAAGTTTATTTTACTTCTGAATTCATCCTTATGCATTTAAAATTATTAATGTTTTTATTGATATGTTTTAGACTGTCGATTTACTTTTTTAAAAAGTAAATGACATTACGATTTACTTTATTAAAAATATTTAAAAACATGAATATTTTTCATTTTGTTTTGCATTTTTTATTTATTTTATTGAAAAGTAATTAAAAATATGTGTGTTTATTGAATTATTTTTTATATATCAATTTTCTTTATTAAAAATAAAAACACTTAAAAACAAAAACACTGGTTCATATTTTACGGGAATGATTATTTAACTGCTTTATTGGAAGAAAAATATTCCCTAATTAAGGTTTTAATCCTTTAATAAATTACATTTATAAAGATATATTTTGTATTTTTTGGTGCGGAATTGTTCTAATGTTGACCCTGAGATGTCTCGGTGTTGATTTATCCTGGTGAAGATCTGTCTCGGTTCTGGGCAGGGCCGTAGCTGATACTAAAAAAAACACCGGGCACAGAAAATTGCCCGGATTTATTAGCTGACAATGTGATGACGTCATCAGTGTCATCCGTTTCCACTAAAGGTATGATTTTACCCTGGGGCAGGAAATGGTTTTTAAATTTTAATGCCCCCCAAAAGAAAACTGCTTTCTTTTAATCACCAGAGATAAATATTCCTGCTCGCTATGCTAGTCTCCTTGGCCTCATTTTTTCAACATATCTGAAGTGGAAAGACTAAATAGAATCTTTTGCTGCATCTGCTGTTCGGAGATTTATTTCACTGTGTCGGGCCCGAAAAAAAAAGTTCGTTAGAATCTATCTTACACATTCATAAATCTACCATTCGTCCGTGCATTGAATACTGTCGCTATATTTGGACGGGTGATACTAACATTTCTCTCTCGGTTCTTTACAAAATCCAAGAAATATCTTGATGTAATGAATATGTAATAAATATGCATAAACTTTGGTTCCCCCTCACAACAATGTGATTGGCTGATGTTAGCCATAAATACAGACGAAGGCAAGGTCTATGTCCATATGTCTAGAGGTCTTCGACTATAGGTCTACAATTATTGGTCTACGTCTGGAGACTACCCCTACGTCTCAGGCTACCTCATACGACGAGTACCGTCCATTACGTCTGATTACTAGATTGTCCTACCCGGTTACATTTACCTAAACTGCTGAGCTACATCGATTCAGATATATATATATCCCTTTCCGGGACATATATCTGCATTGTAATTTGTCTTGAGTTCTCTCGACTTTAGTAGTTACTCTTTCACCAATGTGACGTGGATTCCCTCTCTCCCTTTTATTTTGCAAATATTTTAATGGCAACTTCTCTGGCGATTATTTTTCCTCTAATGCACCGACTACACGTATTTACGCGTGCTAATAAATTGGCATCTATGTTCCACTTCTTTACCGCTGAAATAGTTAAAATAGCCGCCACATCTACTCGATCAGTTTTCTTTTTGATCTCGCACTTTCCGCCTGTGGGAATCCCTTTCCGTTTATTTGCTTCCCTAATAGCTCCAAACTTATAAACGCTTGTAAATTTAAGTTGGCATCTTCTATTGTTGGGGAGCACTCCTTTTCGCACAATCAAGGGAATTGCCTGATGTGTACAAATAATCCTGCTTATATAGAGACGGCATTTCTCACTGTCAGCTCTCTGCCTACGGGCGGAGGGCGCTCTCTACTTCCGAGCAGAGAGCAATAACCCAGTCGTGGTTCCGCCGAAGGGTAGAAGCACGACTGGGGAAAAATAGACAGGTATTTTTTGGCCGGGACATATAGACCGGAAATTCCCACTCATAAACTGACTATGTGTCACATGTTGCCCTTAGTGGGAGGGACAGCTAAATATAGTGATTGTCATAGTGAGTGTTAGAGAGAGTGTGTAGCAGGAGTTGAATAGTTGGACAACTAACGAGTTGTTCAGTAAGAATCTTGATTTATTACCCGGACTTACTTCTTCTTTAAAAGATTGTATATATTGATTCCTACTAACAGTATTCCAAGTATTCCTCTATTTACTAACCCGTGTTCTAGGTTTTATATATTTTGTTCAATATAACGTACATTTTTATCTCACCATATCTGTTTTGGTTACTATTCTTTGTGTGGTTTCTAAACAAGAATCCACAACATCTATCTTCTCGAATCCCGTTTATCTTTGATCCCTTCTTCCCTACTCCCTCTATCAAGTTTAATCTCTCACCTTAATCTAACCCCTGCACACTATTGACGGTCCAGCTATGCTATGCTTGGGCGAAATCAATATATATATATATATATATATATATAAACACTACCAGCCATAATTATTTTTTTTTTTAAAAAGTGATGTATTTCATACTAATTTTTGTATTTATTGCTAAGTGGTTAATTCTAAATGAAAATAGAATTGTTCTTCTGTTAATACTGTACAATAACATGTGCATCAAATGAACTGTTCTGGTGTCCAGTTTTTGTGCTCTCTTCCCCATGCCAGGCTCTTCTTCTTATTGGCTGGTCAAAGCAAAGGCTTCCTGGCTGCCTTGTAAACTTTTGCAAGTTAATAATAACAAAAAAACCTTTTTATTTTCATTTAGAATTATCCACTTTGCAATAAATACTGAAAATAATATGAGATACATCATTTAAAAGAAAAGAAAACTGGGGTGTCTTAATAATTATGCCTGGTATTATATATATATATATATATATATATATATATATATATAATCTTACAAAATGCAAGAATAATTTGAATTATAATAATTTCAACTCAACAGCGCAGTTTTACTGTCACTCTTGCGCAGGGGTTTACATAGGGGAAAGTAACGAGAAAGAGGGGTTAGTTATAGGAGGAGGGTAATAGACGGATGAGAATAACGGTGTGATGGGAGTGGAGTGGATGCATAAAAGAGCTTGAGAGAAAGGATGCGAGTTAGTGAGATAGGAGATGACTATTGACCTTACATTTAAATTCCTGCAGATTGTAGATGTCGAGGAAGCAAGTATACGGTAGGAAATTCCTCAGGCGGAAGTGCGAAAAAAAAACTGTTAGAGTAGAAATTTCGGTTATATTTTATCGGTTTCACTGTAAAAGGGTGGGACCTAGTTGCTAGTCTAGTAGCTCGTAGAAATTCATACCTAGAGAGCACCAGTGTGCTAAGTTCATTGAAGCAAAAGCCGTGAAAGTATTTGTAGAAGAGACCCAGGGACGCCACATCATGCCGGTGAGAGAGTGACTTTAACCAAGTCGGTATCGATCACATTAGAGATTCTCCGTTGGATTTTGTCAAGAACCCCCAGGTAAATAGCAGGGGACCCAACCAGATGTGGCAGCAGTATTCAATACACGGGTGGATGGTAGCTTGTCTTGCAGCCATATCACACTGAAACACCGGTTCCCAAGCGATCACCTGTTTTAGAGAATTCGGCTCCGAATTTGAATTCAAAGTTTTCTTCTCTTAGTTTGGTTCCCAAACATGGCTACAGAGTCCTGATTGCCCTACTATTTAATCCATAGTTAGATGTTTTTAATTCAGATTTTTTTCTCTTAGACCGATTGCCATCTAAGGCTATAGAAACCAGTCTATCATGTCTGATGCCCATAACTTGGGGGATGGATTTAATTCTTTTACAAGGTTATATGTTGAGTACAGTATTAAGAAACAGGACAGTTCCGCTAAAAACTAGGAAGAGAGTACTGGATTTCTATGTGCTGTCCGTCCTTCAATATGGCAGTGAATACTGGATAATACCATCAAAGATGAAGGAAAAATTTGAAGCAACTGAAATGAGGTTCTACAGAAGGATGCTGCGAATATCATGGATCGCGCATGTGAGCAATGATGAGGTCTTGGTAATGATGGAAACAAAAAGGAAATTAATACTGAGCATCAGGAAGAGACAGCTGAAGTTCCTGGGACACGCAATGAGGAAGGAGGGCTTGGAGAATCTGATACTAACAGGCCAGATAGAGAGAAAAGAGACAGGGGAAATCAACGGATAGCATATTTGAAGGACCTAATCAGGTGGATGACGGAACGAAGATTGCATGGTGTAACAGGAGAAGGCGTGCTCAGAGCCACCGGGGTTGAGAAAAGTGGAAGGCCATGATCGCCTACGTCCTGAAAAGAAAAGGCACATAGAAGAAGCACGTAACCTGAACCACAAACCATTACTCTACTGTTTTTATATATATATATATATATATATATATATATATATATATATATATATTATAATTTTTGTTGCGTTTCAAATAACATACAGTATTGCATTCATAAGAGTATATATGTCGAGAAGTAAATTTATATTTAGAATTTTAGATGTATTTTTCTGAAAAGTTCAGAGGATTATTAATGGGGATATTAATCTGACGAGATATACATCTAAAACAGACCGAATGTTAATTCCCATATATGTAACTTTGACTTTATTTCTTGCATGACTATATTTGTTAAATATTTTTTAAACTGCCGTGAACATATATTTGGATTACACTTTTTGTGATAGCTTTATGGATTACCTGATCTTAAACAAAGGCTGTTAGTCGTATTATAATATCAATTTTATCTTTCAATTGGTGTAGCTCTTGTGAATGTTTACAAGTGATGTTATATTTTATCCACTGACTGTTTATTTTATCGTATGACGTTTCATCTGTTCTGTCAAGACTAGTTACATAGATGATTTTATTAAAATGGTAACAGCTTGTGTAAAACCAGCTTCATATTTCGGGAAACCCAACTGCAGGAAAATGGTTTAGTGGTTGTCAGGAAGTAGACTGATCAATTTAGTTCAGGTCAGAATTCAGTATTTTCTTTTGTCTACCAGGCTGCCAGCTAAGGAAAGTGAACTCAGTTCTTTTCTGGTTATTTACTCAAAACCTGAATGTAGATGGATTCATGCCTTTTACAGAATTAATGTGAAAGAGAATCAACCGGGATTTGAACTCGGCTCGTCGATTCTACATTCCGTGTCGATAACAGTTATACTCTCTGCAATTTCCGGTTTACCTTCTACATTGCATTTTGAAGCTCTATAATCGACAGCTGGTGGCTGTCCCATTCTGAGATTTAGTTCAAGCGAACACTGTTGAAACGCTTAAATCAATTTTTGTCTGAATATTCATTGTTTAATTTCCTTCGAATTCCCGGATTTGACAATAGCCTCAGCTGCTTTGAAGCCCAGTTGAAAATACTGCATCAAAATTGCCAGAATCCGTGTGCTTGCATCCATTAGTATAATATATGAAATATATAGTGCTACTGAACATTATTGAGAATGATTAATACCAAAGTAGAGTTATATATAGCAATTAAATGTGCATAGGAAATAAGCTTTGAATTAATTTCTTCAGAAAAAGAAATTAGATTTTTGTAAATAATAATAATAATAATAATTATTATTATTATTATTATTATTTTGTCATTTTTCATCATATTTCGATTTCTGCTATGGTCGACTACCTACCAAGTCTTCGTGAAGACCTATGGCAGGTCGTGATGTGTCGTTATGGCTCTATTTCATGTTTTTTCTATCTCTCCTATCATCCTTAACGTTACGTAGACAACATTCTCCTTAGTGTGTGGTCTGTACTTAACAAGACAATTTTTTGTATATCTCGTAAGCCAGGATTTCCAGTTATTCTTTCAGTGTGTGAATTTGTTCCTTTTTTTATCATTCCAAGTGCACCTAATATCACTGGCACGATTCTTGTTTTCAATTTCCACATTTTTTCTATTTCAATTTCCAGGTCTTTATATTTTGACAGTTTTTCAAATTCCTTGATTGCTATGTTACAATCCGCTGGACAAGCCATATCAATTAATAGACAAGTTTTCTCCTTCTGGTTTTTAACAATAATGTCTGGCCTGTTTGCTTCAATTTTTCTGTCTGTGTAGATGGTGTAATCCCATAGAATGGTTACATCTTCTATTTCTGTAACCGGTGCTGTGTGATGTTCATACCAGTGTTTGTTTACAGATTTTCCATAGTGTTTGCACATTGTCTAATGTAAATATTGCCCCATTCTATCGTGACGATTTTTATATTCATTTGGGGCAAGTGCAGAACATCCTGAGATTAGATGGTCTATTGTTTCTTGGTGTTTGTCACAGAACCTGCATTTTGGATCCACATCATTATTATTATTATTATTATTATTATTATTATTATTATTATTATTATTATCTCTAACATGCAACAATATTTACCTATCAAAGAAGACTTGTAGTTCAAACAAGATAAGTGTACGGTCAAGACAAAATAAGAGAAATACCAAATGGTAAAACTTAAAACATTAAAGAAAAAGCCAAAAATAATGTCATAACTAAGGTGAATCCAAATGAGAACAAAACTCCTAGACTGTCAATAATCATTGAGAGCACAAGACTGATGTTCTCAAAATTGACTTATCAGTGGTTGTGGAGTTTTATTCTAGATGCTCAGAATCAAAACATGCTAAAGATATCCCACATATATTTTTGAATGGGACACAAAAATAAACATGGACCACTTTTGTCAACACTGGAAAAAACTATTTGTAATATCTGACTGACATATTTCGTTCTAACATGAATAACTACATTGGAAGCTGTGCCCATATAAAAATCTATCCTAACCACAGAAAAGTTCTAGGAGTTCAAATTCACCAGCAGTACCAGCAGAAAATGTTACTGTTGTGATGCGTTAATCTCGTAGGAAGCTACGTGATCTCCCCTCACTCCTGTGCCTTAAGTTCTCTTTGTCTATGCGCTATACTTCTCTGAACCCGAGAGGTTTGATGCCCTTAGTTGCTCTAGCACTGCTTCTGAATATTCTGGATGATCTCCATCGCTCATCTGTTTGTTTTCCTTGTGACCTCTTGAAGGGAGATCTTGGTCTAAATTCATCTTCCTCTTCTTGGTCTTTTAACTTATTTCCATTTTCCTCCATTTTCTTTTCTGTGTAGGTTCTTCTATCTGACTCATCTACTTCTTCGTTTCGTATTTCTACATCTTCATGTTCGAACCTGGTTCTAAATTGATCAGCGTGAGCTTATATTTGTTGCCTATTTTTTTTCTAGTACAGTCGTGTTCTGTCATTTTTCTAATCTTGCTCTTTCTGACTATATCTCTTTTTTTTTGTACAAGACATTGCCCATTCGGGAAGAACATGATTATTGGGGCTCTAATTTACCTGCTCGCTAAAACGAATGGGCTTTGCTTTCTATTCGCATTAGAAACCGTTCAATAGCTTAAAATTAAATTAGAGAAATATACCTCTCTATTCTTAAAAGTGAAGAATTCTTTAGTCCCATTATTATTGTTTGGACCACACTTTCCGCTATGCTATTCAATTTGCGGGTGATACAGTGGCGTTTTTTATGCTATATATCCATTTTTTAAAAACCAAAACACTAAATATTTATCGCAAAATTCCGATGCGTTGTCGGTGACAATGATGTTAGGTACACAATTTCTTGCAAATATTGTTCTCAATGTTTGTTTCACGGTGGGAGTTTTTCATATCTCTCATCTTTATTACTTCTGGCCATCACCAAAATGAGTCTATTAAGATTAAAAATAAACCAATATCTCTCATGTGGGCATGGTCTATGTAGACCCTTTTCTATGGCTACTCCTCTTTAGGCCATGTGGGCAATTTGGTTTGTTTAAACTTTTTAATTTCCATACATTTGGATCATTTTCTTACGTATTCTTCAATATCTTTAGAATATCTCGGCCACCAAGAATGCAGTCTCAACATTATTTGAGTCGCTGTGACGCCGCAGTGTATTTTTTCGTAAACACTTTTAATTATTTGCTTCCTTTAAATTTGGGGAGACACTATAGAGTCTGAATTGCCTAAAATGACTCTACCGTTAACCTATGTCTTGCTTCCATGAAAGGTCTTTCCGCCATAGTTCAATTACTCTACACATTCTTTCTTTAGCGTTCTAGTATTTTGCTTAGTATCGCATCTTGTTGGATTTCGATGCTGATGGTATTGAGGAAAAGGTCCATTTACACTAATTGTATAAATATCATCAAAATCTTTACGTTCGTCTCCATTTTTATTCTCAAATCTTATTCTTGATAATTCATCCGCATGAGAAGTGGTGCTTCCTTTAACATGCATAATTCCAATATGAAAACCCTGATTTTAATGGCCCACTTTAAAATGCTTCATTTGACTCTTGGTAACTCTTTTCTTGAATTGAATAAGAATTCTGTGAGCTTGTGATCTGTTTTTAACCGTAACATTTTACCCGACAAGAAATGTTGTGCTGTCCGCCCCCATACACCAGACGATAGTCAATGTTTCCTTTTCTATATATTAGAATAATTATATTATGTCGCCGATAATTTTCTGAAAAGATACAGGATTGGGTGACACTCTTGTGTTACAATAGCCGCTATGGCATATTCACTTGCATCAGTCGTTAAAGTAACTTCATTTACTTTTTCTTTTCTACTTATTTTCGAAAATGTTTTAATGAGTTCGCTATATCTCTGAATATATTTGCTGCAGAAATTGTTTAATCTAAAGGATAAATCTATTCTTGTTCGTGAATCACACTACTTCTGCCATTTTGTTAACCCCTCGTCAGGAAATATTCCTTATTTTGATATGTGATATCATAGATATGATTTATTTTTCACAATCTACTTGTCTCGGTTTATCATCATGCCTGCCTGATTTTAATCTCCGTTGGACTTTTTCTGTTCTACGCTTTAATTCTTTCTTGGTGCAATAACCCACGCATTTATCATCTTGATATATTATGTTCTCCACAATTCCTAGTGTGATCTCGAGATTTTGTTTACTAATCGCCGCTTAGATGTGGAACAAGGCCAAAGATATGAGGTACCCAGTGAGGATCGAACTCGCTACTCAGTTGTAATAGTTTCTAGCGAGAAAAGCTTGCTCACCATTACACCACCACGAGATGCTCTAGAATCTTCTGGAAAGCTCTCCGAAAAAGATTATGTGGTATTTTAATTCTAAACGGCAAGCAAGTCAATCTTAACCCCAATTGTGTATTCATTGTAGTAACCTCCTTTAATTTGTCATCAATTCCAGTTTGGTTATATTCTGATTTTAAGTCAATCTTTGCAAAATGCTTCATGTTTGATAATTCATGACTCACGGTTTAGGTACTTGGTAGAGGAAACGAATCCGAACACATCTAATGTTTAACCCTAAGCTCGTAATCACCGCCTATTTTAATGTCGTTGTTTTTAATGACAACTATTGGTGAAGCGGATGTGCGTTGTGGTACAGTAGATATCTGCTCGGAACGAGAAGCCGGGGAGCCGAGTTCGAATTCCAGTTGAATCCATTGTATTCACTTACGCGCAGATACCCTTGGGAAAGGCATTAATCCGTCTCTTCCTTTCAGTTATGAGTTAAATAACAGGACAGATTGGGTTCTATAGCCTTGGTCGGCAATCAGTCTACCGCAGAAAGCAATGGCAACCCTTGGTCGGCAACCAGTCTACCGCAGAAAGCAATGGCAACCCTTGGTCGGCAACCAGTCTACCGCAGAAAGCAATGGCAACCTACTGCGGGATAATCTTCTGACCAGTCAGCCATGTCTCTTTCGAGACATGATCGCCCAAGCGTGTATCATGTATGGCACTTAACTGACTGATTGGTGAAGCTCAATTGCTCAGCCCATGAATGAGATTTTCCTGCTTTATCATTTTTTTAAGTTTGTGACCACAACAGATAAAATATGTACTGGCAGTTTCTCTGACTTGATATATCTTGGATAATGACTCCTTCAAGCGAATGCTCGCTTTAAAATCCAATAGCAATCCTATTCTCTTCAGATTTCATCAACTTAATCTATTTCAATGTATCAACTGTTAACACTACTAATCCTATTTTTGTACGTGGCTTTTCGTACATGCTACCACACTGTTATGGGTATGATTTCAAAATGATTCTTTGTTTTGAAGCTTCCTTCGAACGTGCCCAATGCTTTAATTGTGGTTTCATCGAATTGTTTTCATTGTAAGGTAGAAATTTTTTAACCTAAGCTTTTCCATGTCTTACTAAAAGTTAATTGGAATTAACGGAACATCACTGCCAGCATCTATCTGCATCAATTATATTTTTCATTTATTTTAATTTATCCCTGGTTTGCGTCGGTGTATTTACTGCGAATATTTCTGCCTTTTCTGTAGCAATTCCCGTGTGTTAAATTTCTCCAACTTTTCTTTTGCATCTACATACCTTCTGAAAGTGATCTTTGTTTTTCAGATTATAGATTTTTATGTCGAAAGCTGGGCAGTCATTTTTTCTCTTGAATGTTGAAAGCAGCATTACTTGCATAGACCTTCGTATTTCTTCGTGTTATATATATATATATATATATATATATATATATATCATAATCATAATAATCAGGCCGGTAGAAATGATTATATAATACTGTTTGATTATAAACAGAATATCTACGTAAATACGGGTATCGATCAAAAATGATGTTCAAACAAATCATTTCAAATTGTCGGTTGTTTATAACCTGTTTGGCTAATCTTCCATAATTTCCATAACATGCTTACATTTGTTGACATTACGATACATTTCAGAGCAGAGATGGTTATTACGATAAATCGAAAATTGTGTTATATAGGCTTGATTTAAACATCGTTGTCGATACGTCTAAGACGCGCCAGATCAACTGGTGGCTTCCTCTATGTGGACAGGGATTGCAGGTTCGAATCCTGTCGAATGACATACATTTTCGTAACAAATATTTATCGTAAATAATTGATCAAAAATAATGTTAAAGCAAATCATTTCAAATTGTCGGTTGTTTATAACCAGTTTCATTAATTTTCACACACACACACACACACACATGCATATATATATATATATATTGATTGATTGTTTAATACTTAGTTTTTGGTCCTAATAGGGTTAGACCAATACACACTTGTATTAAAAAGTGTTCTATCCAATTATATTGTAGAACGTTTGAATGTGTTTCATTTTAAAACGAGTTATTTTGCTTCCTTGGTTTCTACCATGAGTGGTGTCTTCAGGTGATTTTTAATAACTATTAAAATCTAACTATTAAGTATTTACTATTATTCAGTTACTAAAAATTGCCTGAAGACACCACTCATGGAAGAAACCAAGGTAGCGAAATAATTCGTTTAAAGATGACATATATATAGCGTCTTGCTCTTCATTGACCTGCTTTATGAATTCTAGCTGATGCAATGAATTTTACACTAGATTTTAACTTAATACCTTGCAGATTTTCCAACATATTATGTTTCAGGAGCCATGCATGCCTTCTATTAACCATAACTGGATCAGCTCATCTTCTGCGGTCATTTCAACACTTCCAAGTTTTTTTCGAATTCGCAGTGCTTGGCTTTTTTCTTTTAATCGATGTAAAAACATTCTATGGACTCTTTCGGTTGCTGTTTCGTCTTAAGTAACTGTCCTTTCAGCGATGACTAAACTCCTCTTTGCTCTAATATTCTTTTTATTATTTCGACGATGTCTTTGAAGAATAGATCTTCTAGTTTTTTCGAGTATTCCATCGTCGAAACTTTCTTTATTGCTTCCCATCCTGCTGTAGAGAGGAACATATCCGTAATCTCGATTTATTCCCCACCGTTTCATTAGCCTGGCCCGCGCTGTATAGCATCTAATCTACATTTCCACATGTTCTGGATCGTCAAGCGTGGTCGAATATCCTATCGGTGACGCCAATGCTGTGACGTTTAAATCTCGTAGGAAACTACGTGACTTCTAGTTGCCCGAGGTTCGCTCCTATTTGTGCGCGTATCGCATTTGCATACCACACTAGAGTTACAATGCCCTGAAGCGAAATTATAGAAACCAAGAGATGATTTATAACAAGAGAATTCTTCAAAACACATAAATGATACGTCTTAGTAATTACCCATCGCGTTGCATAAAAAGCATATTAAAAAACAGTTTAACAAACTTTAGAAACAGAAATTACTAAAAGTTGGTATTTAGATATAACCCTCTAATAAGAATGTTAAAAAAAGTAATGATAAACTCATTAAAAAAAAATTCTGAAAACTCTTTACTACTTGAGATACAATAGATTATAATTAGGATCTATGATTGCAGAAAGCAAAACACGCTTTCAATGAATTATGCTCGATCTGCTTCGAAGAAAAAAGGTTCCTTTACTTCAATTTTCTATTACAAAATTTAGTAAAGGATTGTATCAAATGGCGGATCAATAAAACAGGAATTGTTGTTGTTGATGTTGTTGAGCAAAAACAAAGACCTTGAAATTGAATTTTTTTTCCAAAAGTGGCATCGAAAAAGAACAATTCACAGCCTGATAAACGCGTTAAGAGCTATGAAAAAATTGCGCATGCGTACATATTCAAAACACCTGTTGATCAAAGCATAACCGAAACGTACTAACTGAAACTTTTCATATCCTTAGGAAAATACTTTTAGTGTCTTTTTTTTACCGAATAAATTTTGTTTGATTTTTAAAATTTCACAAAGATTTTATTCAAAATTTACAAAATTAAATTTTTAATGATTTTATTCAACATCTTAACAGTTCTTAAGCAATCGAAATTGTATTTCTTTTGGCATTTTTCGATTTTAAGATATCTTCATCTTGAATATCTTATTTGTTTTTAAGATTCTTGTATTTTACCTCATTTTTACACCTTTTAAAGCAAACATATTGTTATCAGTTATGACATATTTTTTCTCGTCGTGTCCTTAGAGAACGTTCTCATAACAAACAATTTAATTCCAATTATATTATAATAAAATGCCACTTCAAACTGATGCAATGGTTAGTGAGCCTGTCTCGCTAGATCATATACTACTGAGTAGTGAGATTGAACATCACTACCTGTCTCACGCATTCGGCCTTGTGCCACATCTAAGCTACGCGTAGAAGCTTATTGGCCACTTTGACGTAGTGAAATGGTTAGCACGATTGTCTCGCTATATCAATTACGGTTGAATAGTGAGTTTCATTTTCACTGGGTGCTCCTTAATTTTGCTCTTGTGTCATATCTAAGTTACACTTAAGAAAATCAATTATACTATAATAATTAAAATATTCATAATGAAAGAGAGTTTAAAATCTGTACGAAAATTGAGATTTTATCTATAAAGAATGAATATATCTTTAATACAATTAATGTTTACTGAAATATAAAAAAAAGTGTTTTAACAGACGACGGAAAGTGCGACAGTCAGATCCGATGAAAAAATTAAGTTGGGCAAAGATACATTCCCAAAGCTAAGCAGAGTATTAAGAGACAGAAAATACTCGTTAGAGACAATGTAAAAAGTACTGAACCGTTATGTTAGATTCTGTTTTCCTGTGCGGCAATTTCCTCAAAGCGGAAGGACAAACTTGAAGCAACAAAAATGTGGTTCTACAAAAGGACGTTGAGGATCCCATGGACCGAACATGTATCAACGATCTCTTGAAGAAAATAGAAACCTAAAGGAAATTTATATCAAGACGTTCCTGGGACACATAATAAGGAAGGAGGGCTTGGAGAATCTGATATGGCGGATAAAGGGTATAAGGGACAGAGGAAAGCAGTGCATGACATGCTTGATAGGCGTATACAAATGGATGTCAGAGCAGGTTTTGGATGAAACCACATCAAACTTTATAGGAGAAGTTCCGCCATTATTTCACAGTCGTTACTGTTAATAATTTTCACGTTGAGGGGTATAAAACGTGTTTACTAAATATACTATTTTTAACCGAATTCAAGTAGTTTTAATCCATTACTAAGATCGGATATTTTCACTAATCCTACTGTTTTCGGGATTAAAGTTAGGGACACTAGAGTTACAGTAGTGTTAAGGTTATGGTTGGTTTTTTTAATTGCATATCAAACTCGCCGGTCATTTATTGCTAACTAAATTTTATTTATTTATTGCTGGTAATACCTTTTTTCTTTCAAGAATGTATTATTGTTTTTATATAAGTTTTGTGTCTAGTAGTATTTCTTTCTTTTCGAGTATCAAGATTCATTGGGATTTGTTTTTGAGGTCAGGGTCCCGTCCTACCCTGGTATTTAACCCATAACTGAAGGGAAGGGACGGATTAATATCTTTCCCAAGGGTACCAGTGCTTAAGTAAATGCAGGGTATTCAACTGGAATTCGAACTAGGCTCACCGATTTCTCTTTCCGAGCCGATATCTACTGCAACACAACGCACATCCGTCACTAAACGCTTACAGCACCTGGTATTTAAGGTTATGGTCAATAAGTCAGTGAAGTGCCGTATAAAATACACGCTTGGGTGATCATGTCTCTTTCGATCCACGACTATTATGGCCGAAGATTTTTCTCGTAGTAGGTTGCCATTTCTTTCAACGGTAGATTTGTTACCAACTAAGGCTATAGAACCTAATCTGCCCTGTTATTTAACCCATAGCTACAGGGAGAAATGGATTCATGCACCGATTTGGTGTCAGTCGGAGTCTCTACTATGATCGTATAATTTATCGGTAACATCAATATATATATATATATATGTGTGTGTGTGTGTGTGTGTGTGTGCATATAATAGCGGATTCGACGAAATTTACTATCTAGCAGATTCGTCGCGTTGAAATAAATACCACTGAGTAGTGGGTTTGAACCTACTGTCGGCCTTGTGTCACGTGCAAACCTTTCTTGCACATTACCATCTCAATATTGCAGCAAGAGCGAAGTGTTATGCACACATATATATCGAATTATTACTGAACGTTATTTTACATGATACTCTTATTTGAATAGACACTTCGTTTATTTTATTTTGGCAATGAACCTGGGGCCTCGAGATAACGTCTTAAAGTAAAAGGATCAACTGACATGATTTATACACACACACACACACACACACATACACAAATATATATATATATTATAAACAAGATGAAAAAAACTCTCCGAAACATAATAGATAGAAATGTTAAACCAATAATAATAATCAAATTAATCTCATCATATATTATAAAAATTTTAAAACAATTAACTTCATAGTCTCTAATAACCCTACAACCAAACAACTAAATCCTTTACAGGAAACCAATGTAGTGTATCAATTTAAATACCCGTTTAGAGATTGTATCTTTGGTACTAATAATAAACCCACTACATATATTGATTTTACTACAACCCGCTCTCACGTAGACTTACCTGCCACCTTTCTGATCAGAGTTCAATTAAACAACATTTCTTAGAAAAACATAGTAGGTAATATCAGACAAATTTTAGTCAACAATACAATAATACTCACTCATACACACAGTAAAAGGAACCTTCAGATATTGGAGGTCTTCTACATTAAAGTAAAACAACCCACACTTAAAAAAATCACGTTTAAATCTGTTAAAACACATTTCATTGCATTTAAATATATGGTTCTGTAACATTTCGAGCTTTCACGCAGTGTGACCTTGTAGTACCCCCTTACTAGAGGTAAAAAATAATGGTACCTAAACATATTAACTTTGTCTTCTTCTCCCTCCTCTTCTCCAGGTGCTTCCACCTAGGTCACGAACTACTATCCCAGAAACCCCTTCATCTCTCACTCCGTCTTCTCTCTCTCTCTCTCTCTCTCTCTCTCTCTCTCTCTCTCTCTCTTTCTCTCTCTCTCTGGCCCATCCCTACTGACCAACAACTATAAGCAGTTCAGTGTTTTTTAGTTCCTCAAAAGATTTCACACCAGCCACACGTGCTGCTTCGGCCAGCGGACATTTTAGCCAGCCACGAGGGACTTACACAAGAATGTAGACTAAGTTAAATAAAGTTTGTTTTGACAGGTTAATATTTGAATCTCTTAATTATGATTCAAAACATACCAGGTACACATATTACAACGTCATATAACCGCATTACAAATTTACGAAATGCGTTTGCTATTTGGTAACTATTATCGTTACTTTACAAAGTTTTATGCCAACATAAAATAAAATCGTCGCTGATGGTGGATGTTTTTATGTTAACGTCCCTGTAACCTCTCTGATGATGGCTCCTGTGAGCCGAAAGCTTTGAACCAACTTTATAAAAAATTATCCAAATGTTGGAGAATTTTTGTCTTTATTTTTACCTTAAATTAAAACCAACATACGATGTTTAAAACCGCTCATGATTAAACATAATAGACATTCATTGTCTCTTTATTTAACAGTATATGTTTAATTATCTGCCTCGATACACTATATATATATATATATATATATATATATATATATAAACAGCATGAAACAAAGCGGCAACGATATGGACCGATAATATTCTGGGATTGATTTGACGGACAGTCTCTTGCCACATGTGGTAAATCTATTTAGCACTGCCACGTGTCACATAGCAGTTCGCTGCACACTCGTTCGCTGTTACGCAGGTGTACTTTTCTGAAGACAAGCTGCTTCATTGTAAATATAATAAGGACTCTTAAATCAATATTTATTTTAAATATAGAATCGTGTTAGCGGATTTTATAGAGTATATGAGAGATATTAATATTCGAATGTAATTTTTTTTCTCTCTTCGTTCTAGCTAAATGGTTTCAAGAAAATTTTTCATTTCCTCCTGTTTAGATATAGCCGAATTCATCGAGAGAATAAAAAAAATTACGGTTTAGAGGCTAAGCTTTTTTTTTTAACCTGCACGGGTGTTATGGGTTCCAGCTCCCCACATTAAACTAATCTCATGTCACATTCCGCCATTTTAAGGTGGTAATAATATACAATCGCTTCGCGGCTTTTTGGCCGAGAGGTACGACCAACTAAGACTAGCTAAGACAAGCTTAGTACCCAGTCGTGGCTTATGTCGGGGCTGGCTAAATTTCAATCAGCTACGTTAAAAAAACGACCTTGGGT
Source organism: Ascarosepion bandense (assembly GCA_037127315.1). Taxonomy (NCBI): domain Eukaryota; kingdom Metazoa; phylum Mollusca; class Cephalopoda; order Sepiida; family Sepiidae; genus Ascarosepion; species Ascarosepion bandense. The sequence goes on from JBBBDQ010000430.1 coordinate 857,922, forward strand.
CACAACTCTTCTCAGTAAAGAGGGGCGGTAAATACCGCTTTTCGACCTCTTGGCTAGGATCGAATGTATTATATGTGCTCGTTAAAGTAAACTACATTTGATCTCTGTCTGGAGACATAAAAGGAACTGGAAATATCACTGAGTTTGCCGGTCACGGGGAACAGTTGGCGGTGGCAGTGCCCACCTCATTGCTCTAAAGAATAGGTACAAGTGGAACCGGTCGTTGTGGTACTTGGGCTATTTTTTTAAAAACCAACACGGGTGCCCATGTCTGGGCTTTCTAGATTAAACTAAATTTGTATCACATCTTGACAACGTAGTGCGGCAAGAACATAAAATCAATTCTCGGCTTTTTGTTTTGGATAGGTTTAAATAATTTTCAGACCAGGCCCCAGAGGATCTTCTACACAGTCATGGCCTCTCCTTCGGAAGGAGGCTTGGCTTATTACCTAGGGCCCGAGGCGTACTTAACAAGAGAAGTGCTGAGTGGGCTTGTCCAATTTTTGCACCGTATTGCAAATAATCCCACTTTAAACATCGCCATTGTGTCACATTCGGTAGCGACGTTGGTGTGCGGAAAAATACTATCGATCTTTTTGCTAAGATCAAAATGTAGAATCTGTTTATATCAGTTTATCTGATTCTCTCTCCCCATCTCTATCTTTCCTTCTTTTTTTTTATTTTTTTTGCTTTCTCAGTGAAAATAAGTAGTCTTTTCTTATCTAAAATCTAAGTGTAGTATCTGTTCGTAGTAGCTTAAATTTAATCTCTCTCTTCTCTATACGTCTATCATCCCTTCTTGGGCATCTCAACATAGTGTAATGGTTAGCAAGTTTGTCTCGCTCGAATTATCACAAGTCAGTTTGATCCTCACTGGGTACCCCATACTTTCGGCCTTGTGTCACATCTAAGAGGTGCTTAAGAAATCAACAATCATCCCTTCTTGGGTACCTCGACGTGGTGTAATGGTTAGCAAGCTTGTCTTGCTAGAACCTATTACAATTGAGTAGTGGATTGGATCCTCACTGGGTACCCAATACTTTCGGCCTTGTGTCACTTCTAAGCGACGCTTAGCAAATCGGCTATCATCCCCTTTTTCTTTCTTTTGTTTTCTGATTGGCAACAAGTAGTATATTTTTCTTAGGAGCAAAGTTTAGCATCTGTTCGTATCAGCTTAATGTGATTCTCTCTCTCCATATTTATCTTCACTTCTGTCTTTCGTTTTCTGACTGAAAACAAGAACTTTGTTTTAAAGATCAGAATATAGTATCTGTTCTTATCAGCTTAAACTGGTTCTTTTTCTCATCTATATCTTCACTTTTTTCTTTCTTTCGTTTTCTGATTAAAAAACAAGTCGTGTCATTTCGTACCTAAGATCAAAGTGTAGCATCTGTTCTAATCCACTTAATCTGATTCTTCCTCTCTACTTCTATCGTCTCTTCTTTGTTTTTTCCTCTCTGTGACGATGTCGTGTCTTTTCCGGTCGGTCTTTCAAAGCCGTTAAAATTGTATTGTACATTATCACGTTTTGGCTGTGTGACCGTCCTGTGAAATAACCAAAGGTGAGAAATTACAATTATAATATGATAACAAGAAAATCTCAATCTAAATCTAAACTTATTTATAAATGGAAATTTGTTTGTTTGTGTGTGTGTGTGTGTGTGTGTGTGTGTGTGTCTGTGTGTGTCTGTGTGTGTGTCCGTTATCCTATATACTCCGAAACGGCTAAACCGATTTTTTTGAAATTTTACACAGTTGTACTACAAGCGTCTGCGAGTGTTCTGAGCTAGGTTTTGTATCGAGGTATCCCCGATAAATATCGAAAATCGATAATCGAAAAAATCGGGTTATAGAAGGAGTGGTCCGAATTTAATCAAATTTGCTACACTCATAGACAAAGACATAAGAAACAATATTCAGAAGTTTCAAGGTTGCAGTTCTTACAATAGTGCAGAAAATCGATAATATATATATAAAAAAGGTAAGATGTTTGTGTGTGCATCTGTTTATCTGTCTGTTATCCTCTATACAAATCCACATTTTTTATCCGATTCTCACCAAACTTCACACAAATATTCTTTAGGCTGAGTCTGAGCTCCAGGACAATGGATTCGTTTTAAAGCTTTCATTACACCCGAGCAACGCCGGGCTATACTGCTAGTATTATATAATATACTAATATAATATATGAAATATAACATAATAAATGAATAATATAATACAAGCCAAATCGACTATTCATCAAGAGCAAATTAAAGCAATTATAAGCCATCAAACCAATAAATTGAACGCTATTGTAACTCTTTTATCCCTAACGTTAAAACCGGTTTAGGATTTCGATTTTCAGTTCTTCTGAAGTAGCCAATGGATATAGACGTTGGTTACTTCCTGACTTGACTCTTGTGAGTTGTGAGTTCAATATCAGGCTGCAGCAGTGGTGAACAAGTAACTTGCAGAGTTAGAAGGCGATAACTCATGATTTCCAATCGTGGCTTTAGGATTATATACCCCAGTGATTGTAATAAAGGATCCGATTAGAAATTTGTAGCACCTGAAGAAGGCCGGAGCGTACAACAGCTGAAACGTCGTACACATATAAACACACACACAGGCATACACACACACACACACACACACACACACATATATATTATACTATATATTATATTATATATATATATATATAAATCAACAATTACTGTGATTTTTTGTTGTCTTTCAACGACATCACGATCAAGTATATCAGACGGTATGAACGGATCCTACACAAAATTAATAGACAAAACTCGTCTATATTATTCAATGAAACCAAACCTGCATTAATATATATATATATATATATATATATATATATAATGTTTCTATTACAATACCAGTCTGTAATACATTTTCAAAAAAGGTATCATATTTTATTAATAAAACGGGATAAAAAGTATCACATTTAAAGTTTCAGGCGCCTTTCGACCCTTCTTCATGGTCGTTAATGTAAGACCAATTATTTTATTTTTATCCATTTTGTTAGCGATGAACTTAAAATGTAAAATAATCATAGACAAATAATATATTCTCTGTGTTGAAACATGAATACTTAGTAATATTCCCCGCCATTCGCCAAGTGATTCAATAAAACACTTGAAATCGATCTAGTTAGCCATATAATCGACTCACAAAAGGCTCTGTGTTTGGAAAGCCATGAAAAGTGTTATTGCTCCCAAAGAAAGAAAGAAAGAAAGAAAGAAAGAAAGAAAAAAAGAAAGAAAGAATTCAAAAGAATGGGAATGTGACGGAATTCAAAGGAAAATTGTTTATGACAAATGTCAATGTGTTTTTCACTCGCCAGTTTCTGATACTTATCAAATGAGGTAAATATTACGCGTGAATTTGTGAGAAAAAAATTACGGTTACAAAAAGAAATATTAAAGAGTAAAATTACAAATGGAATTTTCAAATGTCATAAGTAAATATAAAAAATTAAAGGAAAAGAAACAAACATAAAGAAACAAACAAACAAATAAAGATTTCAAAGAAGAATAACATATAATTTATAATTTATAATAGCAAACTGACAAAAACATTTTACATCAAGAAAGAGCGAAAGGCAAAGAAAGAACGAAAGAAAGAAGCTGAAAAGAAGAAAGAAAGTGTAAAATACAAAGAATGGATGAAAGAAAGAAAGAAAAAGAAAATCTGTGTTCAAAAAACAGAATGAAAGAAAAGACAGAGAGAGAAAAATACATCACAAGCAAAAAGGAGAAGAGACCAAAATGAGAAAGCTAGAAAAAAGAGAAAGAAAAATACATCCTAAGCAAAAAAGATCAATAAACAACGTGAGTAAGAAAGAACGTGTAAACAATAGGAAGAGAAAGAAAGAGAGAGAAAACAACAAAGACAGAAAAGCAACGAGAGAAAGAAAGAAAGAAAGAACAAACTAATTATTAATCTTAGAAAAGTGGGATAACCTGGACGAAATATAAGAGACAATGCCTAAGGAAATTAATTTCTTATTAAAGAGGGCTTTCATATACGGAACAGCTTTTTTATGCCTGTTTTTTTCCGTCTTATTAATTTATATGAGTTGTGGCGCATTGAATATCGGCTAGGAACGACAAATCGGGGAGCCTTGCATTCGCTTACGCGCAAATACCCCCAGGAAAGATATTAATCTGTCTCTTCCCTTAAATAATAATACAGAAAGCAATGGCAATCTACTGCGGGATAATCTTCTACCGAGTCATGATGTCTCTTTCGAGACATGATCGTCCAAAGTGTGTATCACGTATGGAACTTGACTGACTATTGATTTATTTACATCGTTGCACTTCTATATTTATATATTTATTTACTTCAGCTTATGTTATGTTAAGCTTTTTCTTATTTGCTGCTTTTTTAAAAATGGTATTTGGCTTTAAAACCTCTTTGAGAGTCAGTCAGTCAGTCAGTCAGTCAGTCAGTCAGTCAGTTAATTGTCATACGTGATACACGCTTGGGCGATCGTGTCTCGAAAGAGACATGAGTGACTGGGTAGAAGGTTATCCAGCAGTAGGTTGCCATTGCTTTTTGCGGTAGACTGGTTGCCATCCAAGGCTATAGAACACATTCTGTCCTATTATTTAATCCATAACTGGAGGGAAGTGACGGATTAATACCTTTCCTAAGGGTATTTGAGCGTGAGTGAACGCACGGAATTCCACTGGAATTCGAAATCGCCAACCCGATTTCTCGTTCCGAGCCGATATCCACTGCACCACAACGCACATCCTCTTACAGAAAGTAGCGTAAAAACCAAAAAGAAAGGGCATATAAACTACAAAAAATATGCATGCGGGCTCGGCAGTAAGACGAGAAGCCAAAGATGCCATCTACATGCCGGAGATATTAAAAACAAGCAGATACAATCTGGACGATTGTTTGATTTAAGCCAATCGTTTCATCAAATCGTGAAATGAAGGTTTTCTTTTTAAATAGGCAATATTCCAGATCTTTTCATACAAACGTAGGAGTCCCTCAAGGCTCTATGATAGGTCCGACGCCTTTTCTGATCCTTATCAATGATCTTCCTGATGTAATCAGTTCCCAAGTAGACTTCTATACAGATGACACCACCATTTACTCCCATCTCAGTAAGAAATCTACACTTCAAAAGGACCGGGAATGGCTCGTAAATTTTAATGCCTCTAAAATGAAGTTCTTTTCTATAGGGAAACTTTTCTGCCTCTCATCAGAATTGATGATACTAGTTTCCTAGGAAACAACACACTTCGGCTTTTTGATCTTAATCTCTCAAATGAACACAAATGGAATAACTAAAACGAATCCATGGCCTCATCTACTGTTAGGAATGTTAAGTCAAATCAAGATATTTTTTCTGGTCAGAATACAATTTGCACATTTATAAATCTGCAACTCGTTCGTGAATTGAATATCTTTGCCATAAATGGTTGGATGCTCCTGCTATTCATCTTGAGGTTCTTGATAAAATCCAAATAATATATTTTAGAGTTTCATCACAGAAAGACAATACTGCTACTTCTTTGAAGGCTTTATCCTAGCTCAAATGTTTTTCTGATCTTAATCAATGATCTTCCTGGTGCAATCAGTTCCCAAGTAGGCATCTAAACAGATGACACCACCATTTACTCCCGTCTCAATAAGAAATCTGCCAAGGCTGACAAAGTAAACCCGGCTGTTGCACTTCAAAAAGACACTTAATTTTTGATTGAATGATGTAGAAAATGGTTTGTAAATTTTAATGCCTCCAAAGCGAAGCCGCTTTCTTATCAGCATTGTAGAGAAACGGTCCTGCATACCATCAAAATGTATGACCCTAATTTCCCCGAGAGCGACGCATTGCGCCTCCTGGACCTCACTCTCTCAAATGATGTGAAATATAATGACTATATCGAATCTGCGTCAACTGCTAGGAAGTTTGGTTCATTGAGTCGGGCCAGGAACTTCTCGTCAGAATACATTTTGCATTTTTATAAATCTACTATTCGTTCGGGCACTGAATACTCTTGCCATATATGGTCGTGTGCTACTGTTATTCATTGTGAAGTTCTCGATAAAATCCAAAGTTTGATCTGCAATATAATCGATCCTGGCATGGCAGCCGGCCTTCATCCCCTTTCTCATCGACAGGAGATGGTTTCACTCTGTCTTTTCTATAAGTATTTTCACGGTAACTGCACCGAACAGCTTTTTTTCCCCTGGTACCTTGACCACGTGTATTTACTCGTGCTACTAGATTGGTATTAGGGTCCCACCATTTTACCGTCGAACTAGATAAATCTAACCTACTCTTCTACTCTATCAGTTTCTTTTTTCGCAATTCCAGTTCGTGGAATTTACTTCCATTGGCATGCATGCTTCCCTAGTAAATACAACATGGAAAATTTAAATGAAACGTCAATTTCCATCTTTTATTTATTTGATTCTCATCCATCTCTTATCTTTTCTTCGACAACCCCTGTGACTGTTTTATTTATTTATTTTTGTTATAACCCCCACTATGCTTCAGTAGTATTTTTGCCTTGATTGGAGTGAAATGATTACAAAAAGTATACAAAAATTTAACTATTTTCGAATTCCAAGGTGTACTATATGCCGTTTCCAGATCTCTGGCAGATTGAATTGCATCAGAGTGTTCTTTATATCATAGACGGTGCCAAAGTTGCTTTACTGTTTGGTCGACAAAATCAATTTCGAATAACGCCTTTGCGTGAAGTATGTGTGTTGTGATGCAGTGGATATCGACTCGGAACGACAAATCAGGGAGCTGAGTTCGAATTCAAGTTGCATTCCTTGCATTCACTTGCGCACAAATACCCTTGGGAAAGGTATTAATCCATCTCTTTCCTCTAGTTATGAGTTAAATCATAGGACACGTTAGGTTATATAGCATTGGCTGTCAACCAGTATACCGCAGAAAGCAATGGCAACACGGCAGCATAATCTTTTACCCAGTCAGTCATGTCTCTTTCGAGATATGATCGCCCAAAGCGTGTATCACCTATGACACTTAATTGACTGACTGAATATAATAGTTGAAATAATGATTAAGGCTTATACTGGGCATAAAGTGGGGGACTAGTTTTATATTATTATGAAGTGATAAACTGATAAAAAAAATTGCTACTTAATAATATAATACATCTCTTCCCCCTCTAGCTATGAGTCAAATTATAGGGCAGATTGGATTCTATAGCCTTGGCCGGCAACCAGCCTACCGCAGAACGCAATGGCAACCTACTGTAGGATAATCTTCTACCCAGTCAGTCATGTCTCTTTCGAGATATGATCGCCCAAAGCGTGCATCATTTATGGCACTTAACTGACTATGCGTGAAATGAAAAATACAAAATGGTGACAGTTTACTAATCACAAGTTGCATATATGCGTGTGTGTGTGATTATAAATTTTATTATCTATATAATTTCTAATAGAATTTATTGAGGTTGCCCTCCAGTACATCTGGGTTTATTTAAATTCGGCTTTACGTCGAATTTTTGATAGATAGTTTATCCTTGTGAAAGTAAACATGAACTGTAGACCACTGAACTGTAAAATACTTTTTTTCGTCGAAAACAATAGTTTTCGTTCAAATATTTTATTGCGCATGCTCATTCAATGATTTGATTGCGCATGCCCATCTTTTTATTTGCTTCAGTGTTCATTCAACCGGTTTCTCTGTAATAATCCCGCTTGAATGCACAAATCAGCAGTGCGTCTGTGAAGCCAAGTGAGCAAGATGAAATTTTAATTAAGCAGGAAAAGTGGGTGCAGGGCCAACAAGGAAGATCAAAGGTGTGTTAATATCCGACAATCGAATTAACGGTTGACAAAAATAAGTAATTAAATATCTGTAAACATGTCGAAAAAATAACTTCATACATTATGACCAAAACCGATTTATCTATTGGGGTTCATTCAAGTTTACTTCAATCCTCATTGGGTATTAGACACCATGAAGTTAAAAGCTCCGGTAGACGATAATATGACGACGTTTTGTGACATTTTCAACAGAAAAGCGACACTAGTCTACGTATATTTATAAAGGCATGAACGAAACGCTGTGGTAAACTAACTCTGCGTACCTTGAAAAAGTACGGAGATATGGAGGGTGACGCAAAAACACGCACAGCGTAGGTCATAGGTTCCCAACCTTTTTGCTGCGATTAACCCAAAATACAATTTCACTATTATCCATTACCCCAATGAAAAAATAACCGCAATATTGGAAAAGAAGTAATTATATTTTCATACGCCAAAAGGAGACAAGGTTAATGGAAATTATTCAATACAATCGTAAGGCCTGCAGAGGTGGATGACAGAACGGGGGCTGAGAGACGTTACAGGACAAAGCGTGCTAAAAGCCACCAGGGATAGGGAGACGTAGAAGGCCATGATTGCCCACGTCCTGAAGGGAGAAGATACACAAAAGAAGAAGTACCAAACTATAATAATCAGAGATATAGTAGCCGTAACCTAGCCGTGATTCTTAATGTGAGTGTTGAGCTTGTATTGCCCGCGCCAGTGCCAGTTTATTTATTCTTGGTTTTGTGACTGAAACGTCTATTCGGGCGGCGTTTGCCACGTTGAGTCTGCTACGTTTCTTGGTATTCACTCCAAGGACACAGTGTGAAATTATAAGCTGATTGCCTCTTTCCAAACCAAACATCCATTACCCCTAAAATATGGGGTCATTGCCCCACTGGAATAATTTACCTCGTAGTTGGGAACCATGGCTGTAGGTGGTAAGAGATGACTCGAACAGGTTATATTGGGTGAACACTGAAATCCCCAGACCTCACACCCTTAGATTTTTCTCTGTAATGCTATTTGAAATCAGTTGTTTATGATATGCGCCAAAGAAATATTGAGGAACTTGAATAAATAATTAAATGTGAATGCAGTAAAATGACGTGTTAATGAATCATGCAGGTACAGAATTGAAATGTGTTTTAGAAAAGGACATTTTAAAGAGCACAATTAAATAACTAGCAAATAAAATGTTCTTGCGTAATTATAATTTTAACCCTCTAGGGCCATTCGTATCATATTTGATACAGTATTTCCCTATAAGGAAACATTTGGTATTTCCCTATAAGGAAACATTTGGTATTCATTGACTGAGCAGTCAGTACTGCTTTCATTTGAAATTTATAAAATATTTCTCTTAAAAAATTTTTCAGGAAAATATTTCTTTCAAGGCTTGTTTTCATACTGTATCAAATATGATACGAATGGCCCTAGAGGGTTAATAATATAATATGATTAAGGCTTCTACTTGTCATAAAGTGGGGGATCAGTTCTATATTGTTATGAAGTAATAAACAGATCCCCCACTAATTACTACTTAACCCTCTAGGGCCATTCGTATCATATTTGATACAGTATTTCCCTATAAGGAAACATTTGGTATTTCCCTATAAGGAAACATTTGGTATTGACTGAGCAGTCAGTACTGCTTTCATTTGAAATTTATAAAATATTTCTCTTAAAAAATTTTTCAGGAAAATATTTCTTTCAAGGCTTGTTTTCATACTGTATCAAATATGATACGAATGGCCCTAGAGGGTTAATAATATAATATGATTAAGGCTTCTACTTGTCATAAAGTGGGGGATCAGTTCTATATTGTTATGAAGTAATAAACAGATCCCCCACTAATTACTACTTAACCCTCTAGGGCCATTCGTATCATATTTGATACAGTATTTCCCTATAAGGAAACATTTGGTATTTCCCTATAAGGAAACATTTGGTATTCGTTGACTGAGCAGTCAGTACTGCTTTCATTTGAAATTTATAAAATATTTCTCTTAAAATGTCAATACTCATCTACTAACCACTTGACTCTAGCCCTTCCCCCACCCCATATATCCTTCCCTTTCTCTCCACCTATGTATCTGTCATCAAACCTGCATTTTCATCTTTCTATTGCTTCTTTCTAACTGCTTCCTATTCCTCTTCACTCTCTTCTAATTAATCTTTTTACACTTATGTAGCCCCCTGCACATCAGTGGCATTACCGCCTTGCTCGGGGTGATACGATTAAAAAAAAAATTATATATATATATATATATATATATATATAAAGAGAGAGAGAGAGAGAGAGAGAGAGAGAGAGAGAGAGAGGGAGGCAAAGTGGCGTACCATAGAGTTAATTAATTAATCCCCAGACCTCACACCCTTAGATTTTTCTCTGTAATGCTATTTGACATCAGTTGTTTATGATATGCGCCAAAGAAATATTGAGGAACTTGAATAAATAATTAAATGTGAATGCAGTAAAATGACGTGTTAATGAATCATGCAGGTACAGAATTGAAATGTGTTTTAGAAAAGGACATTTTAAAGAGCACAATTAAATAACTAGCAAATAAAATGTTCTTGCGTAATTATAATAAATCATCTCTATTGTATACGACTTTTGTCTCACACTATATATTAAGCATTTCCCTCTAAGCAAAGCGATAATGCCACTAGAACGTAGGGGATTATTTGGAGTGAGAGAGAATTAGAAGACTTTTGTGAAGAGAAGTAAGCAAAGATAAATGAAATAACAGGGTTCAAGAAAACAGACGATGGAGACTGATGACAAAGCGTGCTAAAAGCCACCAGGGACAGGGAGACGTAGAAGGCCATGATTGCCCACGTCCTGAAGGCAGAAGATACACAAAAGAAGAAGTACCAAACTATAATAATCAGAGATATATTAGCCGTAACCTAGCCGTGATTGTTAATGTGAGTGTTGAGCTTGTATTGCCCGCGCCAGTGCCAGTTTATTTATTCTTGGCTTTGTGACTGAAACGTCTATTCGGGCGTCGTTTGCCACGTTGAGTCTGCTACGTTTCTTGGTCTTCACTCCAAGGACACAGTGTGAAATTATAAGCTGATTGCCTCTTTCCAAACCAAACATCCATTACCACCAAAATATGGGGTCATTGCCCCACTGGAATAATTTACCTCGTAGTTGGGAACCATGGCTGTAGGTGGTAAGAGATGACTCGAACAGGTTATATTGGGTGAACACTGAAATCCCCAGACCTCACACCCTTAGATTTTTCTCTGTAATGCTATTTGAAATCAGTTGTTTATGATATGCGCCAAAGAAATATTGAGGAACTTGAATAAATAATTAAATGTGAATGCAGTAAAATGACGTGTTAATGAATCATGCAGGTACAGAATTGAAATGTGTTTTAGAAAAGGACATTTTAAAGAGCACAATTAAATAACTAGCAAATAAAATGTTCTTGCGTAATTATAATAAATCATCTCTATTGTATACGACTTTTGTCTCACACTATATATTAAGCATTTCCCTCTAAGCAAAGCGATAATGCCACTAGAACGTAGGGGGTTATTGGGAGTGAAAGAGAATTAGAAGACATTTGTGAAGAGAAGTAAGCAAAGATAAATGAAATAACAGGGTTCAAGAAAACAGACGATGGAGACTGATGTCTCGTTTAAATTTTCAATGACTACAGGTTGCAGGGAAGTAAGAAATTAGAAAAGTATTCCATGGGTCAGGAGTACGCGAAATTAAAAAAATATAAAATAGTGACAATTTACCCATCGCACCCTCTGTGTATATATATATATATATATATATATATATATATATATATAAAGTAGAATATTTCGTACTTGATAAAGTAAATTTCACAGGAGATTAAATTCAATTCGAACTCAATGTTAAGATTTAACAGAGTATTATAATAAAGAACGTAAGATGGATGTTTTTTATAAATCCATTGGTAATATAATCCATTGGTAATATAATCCATTGGTAATATAATATTTCGCGGCTCTTTTATAGATTGCTATTCAGACCAAATTCATACAACAATGAATGGGTCAAAATTATATATATATTAGAGAAAATTTTCAAAATTCAAAGGTGTCGGATGTACATTTCGACATAGGATCTGTAATAGAGACTCTACATCACGCCAGCGACATTGTTTTTCCAAATAGCGAAGGCCCTGATTTAGTGTGGAGGGGTTTTTGGTTCACAACGGTCACAAAGTGGAAAAGGACAGGTGGTAGTCGCGGGGTTACAGGGTGTTAAAATGGTATATTTAGGAAGGGGAGGAATAGGAGTTCATATTTTATAAAGATAGACAACTAAATGAGTTAAATTACTTTTTTATGTTAAGATTTTGGGCTGTTTGAAGAGGTGCATTTAGGCGAGAAGGAATAGGTTTCAATATAAGATTTAATTTTTTTTTTTTTAAGTTTATTTGATTATTTGGGTAGTTTAATATTGAACTTTTTTCCAGTAAATATAGACAGCACCTATCACGAAAATTCCTCGGAATACGAGCTGAACCTATATATATATATACGCAATTTCTACTCCAACAGCTTCTTTCCTCGCACTTCACGTCTGTGGAATTCCCTACTGCATGCTTGCTTCCCCGACGGCTACAACCTCCAGGAGTTTAAATGTAGGGTCAATAGACACCTACTAACACACTAACTCACACCCACTCTCTCCAACTCTCTCCTTATGTACATCCTAACTCGTCTATCTCTCTCCTTCTGACATTTCCTATACCCAATCGCTCTGTGTAACCCCCTGCGCTATAGTGGCAGTGGAATACCTTGCTTGGGGTGACACGATTAAAAAAAAAGAAATATATATATATATATATATATATATATATAGAACGAGAGAGAGAGAGAGAGAGAGAGAGACAGAGAGAGAGAGAGAGTGAGAGAGAGAGAAATAGAGGAAAAGAGAGGGTGCGACAAAACATCGCTCACCATAGGGGTTAATTAATTAATCACCAACCTCAAAAGCCTTAATTTTTTTTCCTGTGGTGTCATTTGAAATCATTTGTTAATCAGACGAGCCGAAGAAATTTTGAGGAATTTATAATAATATTTCAATATGACGACAGTGAAACGACAGCGGAAACTCTTCGACGTGTTAATGAATCATGCAGCATCAGCAATGAAAAGTCTTTGGAAAACACGAGGACATTTTTAACAGTAGATATACCAATTAAGTTACTATTAAATAAAGTGTAATAATGTTGGTTGGTTGTTTTGTTTTATGGCAAATCAACCATGACGGGTTTATTGCCAACTAAACTTTATTTATGGTAATACCTTTTCATTCAACAATTTATTGTTGTTTATAATTTTTTGTGTCTAGTAATATATTTTTCTTTTCGGGTATCAAGATGCATTGGGATTCGTTTTTAAGGGCAGGGTCCCCAAGTCCTACCCTGTTATTTAACCCATAACTGGAGGGAAGGAACGGATTAATACCTTTCCAAGTGTACCAGTGCTTAAGTGAATGCAGGGTATTCAACTGGAATTCGAACTCGGCTCACCGATTTCTCTTTCCGAGCTGATATCCACTGCACAACAACGCACATCCGTCACTATATGTTTACAGCACCTGGTATTCCTAAGCGGTCAGCCATCTAAGTATTTACCAGGATCAACGTTGCTTAACTTCGGTGATCGAGCAAGAATCGGTGTATTCAACGTGATAGGCCGTAAGCCTTGTAATAATGTAATTATATTATTAATAAAGCATTACTTTGGTGAGCTACTCTTACCTCACCTTGTACATCGGCTCAGAAGCAAGCTAGAACGACATCATGATTAATAATTGTCATAAACTTAGTTCTACTCTTAATTATAAGCATACCAAATTTTTGTCTTAATATTAAGATGAGTGAATCTTCAGAATCTAGTATTACATAAACAAGTCTTCAGTAGGGACCCCGATGCTGCATCAACAGATTTGATCAAAGGCAGACACTATTCTTCAGATATTTTTTTATCATTTCATCTAGTAGTAAATTCAGTAAATGTAAAATATTGTTGCAAGTGAAATAATGTGAAAATAAAACTTATTCTGTAGAGATGAGAGTATAGCGACAAAGATGAGAATAATAACCCGAATGATGTAAATGGTGTATAAAAAAATAACACTTGCTTCATTTTATTTGTTACTGAACGCATCAGTTAACTATGTATAAATTTGTGGGTTATCCCACTTCATATTTCCGAAACTTTAGCTAGGGCGAGAGCCCTCTTTAAGTCTATAAATAGGCAATGATATTCGCTCTCATGCCGAAATTAGTCCTTTTCACTTATGCTTCCAGTTGTAGTCGGACGTGAAAAAAACGTTCGCTTTCTTGTTCCTTCTTTAACCTTTGACCTCACACTCGCACACAAACAATCACGCTTTTCTCATAGCGAGTCTCAGGTTTTTTTCCTTTTTATAACAATTTTCTGCACATGTAATTTCTTTTGTTAATAACATGCATTGTCGTTTTCTACTTTGTATATTGAGTGTTTTCTGTTACTAATTTTTACCAGGATACACAATGTGTCCACGAATATTGTTTGCAAGAATCCATAAATAGTTACTATCGAAAGTATTGATTCACACAACATAATGATGAATAATATTTTTACTAAAACAAACCATACCAGTTTCCCGTAACATATTCATTTACACTGAGGCGCATAAACATCGCAATTGCTAAAGCTTAACTCAAGCATCAAATTCATTTGAAGCTAATCAGATACAACAAAAGTTCCTAGTTGGTCACCACTAATGCTTACCAGTTTGTACAATGTACATCACTCAAAGATTCATTTCTTACGGAAAATGTTAAACCCAGCTCAGCAGTAAAATCAGTGACATCAAATTCCATAAAGGCTGTAAATATTCTATTGAGGCGTCCATTGTAATCTTTCCTTTTCGTCTCCATCCTTTCCAAAACCTCTTCATTGCTCACATGCTTGGTCCATGTTATCCGCAGCATCCTTCTGTAGAACTACATTTCAGCTACATCAATTTTTTCCTTCATCTTAGAAGATATTGTCCAACATTCACTGCGATATTGAAGAACCGACATCACATAGCTATCCAGTAATCTCCTTTTTGCTTTTAGTAAAATTGTCCTGTTTCTTAATACTGTACTCAACTTCTGGAATGCCTCTTTCGCCATGCCAATTCGCTTTCGAATCTCAGTGTCGCATTTTCCGTCTTCTGTTAGAACTGTGCATGTAGTTATATTCAAATAAATCGAAAGGGGTAGAGATGGCTGTCTTACAGATATCACCAGATACCAGTGCACCCGGATGATATCTGTAAGGCAGCCATCTCTACCCTGTTCGGGTTATTTGAATATAATTACATGCCTTTCGGACTACGGAACATCTGCGCAGAGACGATTTTTGCTCATTTGCTTTCTGGTCGTTATAGTGCAAACATCCGGTCCCTCTCATTTGCTCGGTATCACTACAGAACACTACCTATGCATTTAAATTTCTGTACCTGCTTGATTTTAGATTCACCTCGCCTGTAATTAGCATTTGGGGCTACCCATTTTGCTGATGACCATGCATTCCGCTTTCGTGTAGTTTATGCTAAGTCCTTTCTTCTTGCTTTTCTTTCGCTACATTCTCTAGGAAGTCATGATCTTGGGAAAAAACTCTGAATTCACTTCGCTAATTATGAACAAAATAGCAGAGCAGTGGATGATCTCTAACCGTGGTAGCAAAAACTAGGAAATGGATCAATCTGAAATTTAAAAAAAACAGATTTTTTCCATCAGGTTAACACAGCCATATAACACCTGCTGATTATACAGCTGGAATATATATATATATATATATATATATATATATATATATATATACACTGTTAAATATAAGAGACAATGAATGTCTATTATGTTTAATCATGAGCCGTTCTAAACGTCGTATTTTTGCTTTAATTTCAGTTGAAAATAAAGACAAATATTCTCCAACATTTGGATAATTATTTATTGATTTTCTTCTAAGCTTTCGGCTCACATGAGCTATCTTCAGAGAGGTTGTTTAAACTGAAATATTATAAAATCCACCATCACCGACGATTTTATTTTGTGTTGACATAAAACTCCGCCTGGCAACGGCAATAGTTACCAAAGATAATAAACGCAGTTCTTAAGTTTGCGATGCGGTTTTATGACGTCACACCGCGTGATAGCGCGAAATGACAACAAAACCATGTAGTCAAATGCAATGTAATATGTTATTTCCGGTTTTAAATTTGATTTTATTGAGTGTTGGTTGCTTTGATTTGATGTACATGGCCTCCAATATCTGCAGGTTCCTCTTACTGTGTGTATGAGTAAGGATCACCGTATTGTTGACCAAAATCTGTCTGATATTACCTACATGTTTATGTTTTTCATAGAAATGTTGTTTAATAGTACTCTGATCAGAAAGATGACATGTAAGTCTACGGGAGAGCGTGGTTGTAGTAAAACCAATATATGTACTAGGTTTTTTATTACTTATGGGTTAAATAACAGGGTAGGACTTGGGGACCTTGCCCTAAAACAAATCCCAATGAATCTTGGTACTCGAAAAGAAGAAAGTATTACTAGACACAAAACTTATATAAAAAAAACAACAATAAATTGTTGAAAGAAAAAGGTATTACCAACAATAAATAAATAAAATGTAGTTAGCAATAAATGACCCCCGAGGTTGATATACAATAAAACAAAACAACCAACATTCTTAACTTAGCGAATGCTCGTTATTTTTTTATTATTTTACTTTGCCGACTATACAGTATGATGACCATGCAGTCGGTTTTCTTGCAGTTTATTTGTAGTCCTTTTTTTGTCACTCTCTTCAGCTACCTTCTGTAAGTGGTCTTTTAGTTTCCTTTCTGTGTCTGATATCAGTACTGTATCATCAGCGTACCTTATATTGTTTAAATTGTGAGTAAATTTATGATTCATCTTCTGTTCCTATGTATGTGTTAGCCTCTTTTTTTAAATATATTTCTTTCATGCAAGATTTGATAAATACTTTACATTTTTTCTTTGTTTAGAATTATGCACAAGAAAATTTTGAATCTCATAATAAAGAAGTTTATCAAAATGCCATGGTCTCTTTTCAAATGGAGATTTTATTCTGTTTGTATTCAACAATTACGCCCAAAGTTACTAACACCTTAAATCTGATTAAAAATATGCAAAAATCGACTATAAATATTTTTTATATTATCCATCGCATAATTATATGAATTGTACGGATAAGTCCTATCCCTAAAATTTGAAATGACAAATGTTTTGTATGAGCATGCTAATTAGGAAAAAAAAGATATTCTCAGCTTAAATTATATGGACAACGATTCAGTCACTTAAGTGCCATACGTGATACTCGCTTGGGCGATCATGTCTCGAAAGAGACATTACTGACTGGGCAGAAGATTATCCCGCAGCAGGTTGCCATTGCTTTCTGCGGTAGACTGGTTACCAGCCAAGGCTATAGAACCAAATCTGTTCTATTATTTGACTCATAGCTAAAGGGGGAAGTGATGTACTATATTATTAAGTAGTAATTAGTGGGGGATCAGTTTATCCCTTCATAACAATATAAAATTTGTCCCCCACATTATGCCTAGTATAAGCCTTAAGGAAAAGAAAATAAATTCAGTCAGTTAAAGTGCCATACGTGATACGCGCTTGGGCGATCATGTCTCGAAAGAGACATGATGTCTAGGCAGAAGATTATACCGCAGTAGTTTGCCATTGCTTTCTGCAGTAGACTGGTTGACGACCAAGGCTATAGAACCGAATCTGTCCTATTATTTAACCCATAACTGGAGGGAAGAGACGGATAAATACCTTTCCGAAGGGTATTTGCGCGTAAGTGAATGCAATGAATTCAACTGGAGTTTGAACTCGGTTCCCCGATTTCTCGTTCCGAGCCGATATCCACTGCGCTACAACGTACATCCGCAGCCATTACATCAACTAAAACATCATAGAAATTATCAGAAAGAAAACCTTGAATTAATATAAAATTTAACAAAGTATTTTTCTTATTTTTCTATATTCGAATAATCCCAAAGTTTCCAATATTTTTTGCGAAATTCTTCTACCATATAAATTCATACTTCCATTGGAATATGTAAATTCGCTCTTTTCTTTAAATATCAGATCACTGCAAAAGTTGGTGCCCGCTTTTCATTGTTAAAATAACATAAAAGCAATTTGACACTTGTTGTTGTTTTCGGTATTTACATAATTCGGACTATTGTCCCCCTCTTTGTTGCCATTTGTAAGATGTTTCGGCCGTTGTACGCTCCGGCCTTCTTCAGTTGCTAGGAATTTCGAACCGGGCCCTTCATTACAATCACTGTGGTATATCATTCTCATCCCTTGCGTAGTAAGGCATCTTTTTGAAGTCATGAGTTATCTCCCTCTAACCCTGCAAGTTACTTGTTCACCATTGCTTTAGCCTGGTATTGAATTCACAACTCTTTGGGTTAAGTCACATGAAATAACCAGCGTCTGTATCCACTGGGCCATGTGTTCTTGAATCTTTTTGTTTTCATTTTGATGTCTTATAAATTCTCGCGTAAAACTTTTCATCTTTCAGTTACGTGTCAAATTTTGTTAGATATTGACTTTGTGCCCAGAAATGAATATTTAAAGATTGAATATAAAAAGTTGCATTTTTGCCATATAATTCTCTATGAGCGTACGAACTGCAAAAAAAAAAAAAACTGCAAAAAAAAAAAACATTCTGAGGGTTTATTTGAGTCGTGATCCAGCTCATCAGGCGATCAGAAAATGCTTTCAAAGATTTCGTCTGGGTGATTTTTACATAAAAGATAAACCACGCTCCGAGTGACTGCTTGACGTCGAAGAAGAGGTTCCGCTTGTCATGTCTGATAATAAACTGAGAATTTCAACAGAATAGATTTCTAAGTGTTGCCTTTCTAAGAGCAGCTTAGATGTGGCACATGCCAGAAAGTACAGGGTACCCAGGGAGGATCCAACTCAATACCAGGTTCTCAGTTGTAACAAGTTCTAGCAAAACATGCCATGTAAATTTTACACCATGTCGAGATGCCTGAATAGATTGCTAGGAGTATAAGGCCCCTGCTGCTGCTAGAAACAACAATCGTCTCTGGCCGATAAACGATAAACACGGAATACGTATAAAACGTATAAATAGAAATAAAAACTTATATCTCATTCTTCCTTCGTAAGGATTATGTGGGGTGGTAGTCAGAAGGAATCACATACGAGGTAACTGACTAGTGGGAGCTCTATTTCTTTTTCTCTTCCCTGCGTTCTCTCTGTGTCCTCTTGGTGATCTTTTTGTTCTGAAAAACAACCCGATCTCATAAAAGCTGAAGTTTACAGAATTTTTGGAAAAAAATCTTCTAAAGATTTCCATTAATTGTGTCATCAGTGGTCAGGTTTTATCTGTTAACCATTTTCTCCGATTATTGCCTTTGACGCCTGCTGACGTTGATGTAATGAAACCTGTATCGGTCTATGGTTAGGTCTGTGAAGGCTATTACAATGTGTTTAGCAAAATAAAGGAATGTAAAGAAGGTGTTGGGTACTACCTATTTATTATTCATTAATATTTCGAGATCAAAATTCCATCTTCAGAATAATAGGAGAGCTTGTTTACATGTCCGCTCGTGGACCGTGCCTTTCATCCTTCGCTGCTACTGCTGTCGTAAATTGTAGTGAGTGAATAGTGAGTGAGTAGTGTGTGTGTGTGTGTGTGTGTGTGTGTGTGTGTGTGTGTGTGTGTACCTGTAAGTGTGTTTGAGCATATATATGTGTGTGTGCTTATGGTTTATATATGTGTGCGTTGAGCGAAATCTGTTTTCGAAGTCGACCACATTTCTGTGGGTCCTGCTTTTTATATCAGTCACATTTCTGTCGGGTCACAAAAACATATTACCAGCGTTTGATAATCCCGACTTTAATTAATACGTGATTCACGCTTGGGCGATCATGTCTCTTTCGAGACATGACTGACTGGCAGAAGATTATCCCGCAGAAGGTTGCCATTGCTTTCTGCGGTAGACTGGTTGCTGACCAAGGCTATAGAACCCAATCTGTCCTGTTATTTAAACCATAACTGGAAGGAATAGACGGATTAATTCTTTTCCCAAGGGTATTTGCGCGTAAGTGAATGCAATGAATTCGGCTGGAATTCGGCTCCCCAAATTCTCGTTCCGAGCCGATATTCAATGCACCACAACGCACATCCTTATAAGATATATTTAATTTAAATAATATACTATTTAATATAAACAAATACACACATATATATATATATATATGTGTGTGTGTGTGTGTGTGTGTGTGTGTGTGTGTGTGTGTGTGTGTGTGTGTGTGTTAACAGCAATGTTTCTTTTATTCAAAATTGGTTAAAGATCAAATTTCTTTGTTGGGGTTAACTAATTGACTTTTTTATTTGTATGAAAAGACTAATTTAACATTATTAACGTGGTTCTTACACATAGTTATATACAGTGCGTTTCAAATTATTAACGAGGTGACACTTTTTCATTCTAATCAAAAACAACTGATTGGAATTTAACGAAATTTCAAAGAATGATGACATGTATATACACCTACTCTGTAAAAAAATGATACGGTTAATTACCTAATTTAATCAAATTATTAGTGTGTCAAAGTATTAACTAGTTGTAATAAAAATCCTTGTAAAAAGAAAATAAGACAATTATTGCTCCATTTACAGATTTTTATGGATGCATAAAGTAACTAAGATGAAATTAAATCGAAATAAAAAAAAATAATTATATTTCCATAAAGATAGTAGATTTGGTTAATATCAGGGATGTGACCGTTTCTTAAAAATAATTTGGAAAAGGCGCTGGTCCATCAAACCTGTCAAATTATAAATCTTCCTGATATAATTTTTACGTGATAAGGTAAATATTTCCTGTCATAAGTTATCCTTGCTTCTATATATATATATATATATATAGGTGTCCATTATCATAAACAAGTCGCTTCAGAATGCTCCACAAGTTTTTAATTAGGTTTAAGTGTAGGGAATTGAGCAACCAGATCATCTTCCGACGTCCATAGAAGCCTAATGTCTGCAGTTTTATGCGCTGAATGCGAAGGAGCATTATTTGGCATAAAAATGATGTTTTTTCTGAAGATGAATCTTTGTTTTCTCTAGTTGCTCTTCAAGGAAGGCTATATAAGCATCAGTGGTTATTTTTACACCGTCTGGCACTCTCCTCGGACCGACAATGTTGCCTCCATAAATACCAACTTGAATCATAATACATCATCATCCTTGCTGGAGTGTCAAATGTTGATGAGGATCTCGTTCACTTACGAACCAAAGCGTCAAGATTTGCACCATCTGTAAAGAGACCTTTCCAGAAATCAACCTTCATGCTCTCTTTTGCCCATTTCAAAGGCATTTGTATGTGTACTTTTGTCAGTCGAAGCTTTGTCACTGATATCACTGATGTACCGTCCTTTTACAAAAGACTATAGCGAGTAATTCTGGATATGTTGCTATTGCAATATTCTTGAAAAGTAGTTTACTCGTCAGGGCTGGGTTATTTACATCTTCACGTTTTATTCTTGACAAAGAACGTCGAGAAACAATCCTCGAGTAAACCTTATCGGCTCTAATACGTATCTTCATAAAAGATGCAACAAATCTTTTCACAGTTTCGTGATATCTTCCAGTTATTTAGGATATTTCTAATGTGGATATAATATTTTTCTCAGAAGGAGTCACATTTGCGACCCATAATTGTACGATTATAATGACACCCTTATCCTCTGTTATGTCGTGAGTAAGAATAAATAACTCAACAACAGGAATAGGTTAATTGTTGTATTCCGTGAAAATGGTATTTACAAAGGTTATTAGTATCCAATACAAGAATAAAGGTTAATCGTCTCAACCGTCGTAAGACGTAGTATGAGCAATGGGTACTCTCCGGGTCGTCACCGGAAGTCTACGAGAAACTTGTCGATCGGCTACTCGGTACACTCTCTACCTACGTAGATGCCACCATTACTTTACATAGTAATGGAATAGTCTATTATAGCCAAATAGGCGCGGGCGTCCCAACATCCTCCCTCTTACGTACCTTTGTAGGATCTGCAACAAATTTTTTCATAGTTTGGTGATATCTTCTAATGATTTTGGATAATTTTAATGTGGATTTACCTATGGTAATTTCAGATGTTATTTTATTTTTCTCAGAAGAGAACAAGTCACATTTGCGACCCATAATTGCACGATTATAATGACACTCGCTTATTGTCTGAAACACTTCTCTATCGTTTTAATAATGCAAATAGCCACCGTTCGTTTCCTGTTACGCAGAAAATTATACATCTTATAAAGCCTGCGTATATACCAATTCTCATTATACTGTGAAAGTTTCGTTCAATTCTGAGTGGTGGTTTTTGGACAAAATGAAAAAATGTCACCTCGTTAGTAATTTCAGGCGCAGTATATGTCATTTAAATGCTAGATGATGGTGTTTGAGTCAAGTTAAAGGGCCAGTATTTTCAATTTTCCTTTCTCAGACTAGATGATTGTCGTAACACAGTATTTCCCTCAGTTTAGCCTTTCCTAAAATGTAATACCGTATAGTAAATTTAGGGAGAAAAAATTAAAGTTAATTTTAGGAAGGGGAAAATAAAGTTTTAATAAGTAACAAAAAACATCCACTGACATTATTATAAGAGATCGTATTTCAGAAACATGATATATTTGATAGGGGTTAGATGATGTCCTACAAAATAAGAAGAAATAAAAAAAAGAAAGAGGTGATTTTTTTTTATTACTGGCCCGTGAACTGACGAATCAGCAATTAACAAAAAAAAAGCGAGACTTTTCCTTCCAAAAATCTGTAACGAGAACTTTAACTTATTTTCGAAAAATGAGTCTGCAATTAATAGGATTGGGGAGTTTCTCACCCTTTTCACCCTTCATATCAACGAAAAGTAATCGGCAGAATTTTCTTACAAGGGACAACAAAAGTATTAATACAAACCATATGTGTTGTGTCATCTAGTATCACAAAAATTGTACTAATATAGAGTCGGCTGATGTGATATTCCATAAAGATCGAAAAACAGTGCGACATTGGTGCATTGTCCTGATGACAGTCCGGAGGAGAAACGTAACAACACAACCTATAGGGCCCAGTACGGAACAATGACCTTGGTTACCAAAAACCAGTTTGATCCACTTACTTAATCACATATGATGTAGTAACTTTACCACAAAAACCCATCTAAACCTATAAAATGTCAATATAACCTGAAAAATAACTCGCATATTATTCGATGAATGACAGAAAAACTAACTAAAAAAACAGCAAATAGACATCGAATTTTCGAAATGGCGTCTTCTCGTCTGAATATCTGTTGATGAGAGTGCCGTCAGCTTTAAATCAGTCAAGGTTCCCTGCGGTGGCCAGATGGACTTGGTCATTCGATTTAATATCATAATGGAATATAGTTCTGTGTTCATGAAATCCTAATGCGCAAACAATCACGAAAATAAAATGAAATCACGCGAAATCTCGCCGATTTATGTCATGCCATTGAAAGTCACGTCAGTGCACGATTAGTTACATTTTCACTCCTATAACACACTGTGTTTATTTGCTTTTAAATATATTCATTTAGTTTCTTTCCCATACATGTAGTCGTTTCTTACTGTTAGTTACAAAAACGA
Source organism: Ascarosepion bandense (assembly GCA_037127315.1). Classification (NCBI taxonomy): domain Eukaryota; kingdom Metazoa; phylum Mollusca; class Cephalopoda; order Sepiida; family Sepiidae; genus Ascarosepion; species Ascarosepion bandense. The sequence goes on from JBBBDQ010000430.1 coordinate 881,472, forward strand.
AAAAATATAATTTAATGAAAAGAAAAGATTAGAAACATGATGAAAATTGCTGTTTCAGATGCTAATAACAAAAGTTCATTTTTTTAATCATTTCAGAACATATAATGCAATAAAGTCACAAAGAGACAAGATGTTACTGAATGTGAATAGGAGAAAAAAATCTAATAAGATTAGACATGACAAGAACAACAATCGAGAAAACACTAAATAACGATTCTTCTTCTTCTTCTATGTGCCCTGTCCCTTCATGACGTAGGCGATCATGGATCTCCACGTCTCCCTATCCCTTGTGGCTCTTAGTATGTTTGCTCCTGTTGCTCCTGGCAACCCCCGTTCCGTCATCCACCTGATCAGACTCTGCAGATATGTTATCCGCTGCCTTCCTCTGTCTCTCTTTCCTTCTATCTGACCAGTCAGTATCAGGTTCTCCAGGCTCTCCTTCCTCATTGCATGTCCCAGGAACTTCAGTTGTCTCTTCCTGATGCTCAGCATCAATTTCCTTTTTGTTGCCATTCTTTCTAACACTTCGTCGTTGCTTGTATGCTCAGTCCACGATATCTGTAGCATCCTTCTGTAGAACCACATTTCGGCCGCTTCCAGTTTTTTCCTCATTTTCGATGATATTGTCCAGCATTCACAGCCGTACTGAAGAACTGACATCACGTAGCAGTCTAGCACTCTTTTCTTCGTTTCTATTGAGATCTTCCTATGTGTTAGTATTTTGCTCATCTTCTGGAACGCGTCCTTTGCCATGCCAATTCGCCTTCGGATCTCCGTGTCGCACTTTCCATCTCCTGTTAGAACACTTCCTAGGTACTTAAATTCTTGTACTTGTTTGATTCTGTTATCCCCCACCTGTATTTGGCATTTTGGGTTGTATCTTTTGCTGATGATCATGCACTCAGTTTTCTTGAAGTTTATTTGTAGTCCCTTCTTGTCACTCTCCACTGCTACTTTCTGTATGAGATCTTGCAGTTTCCTTTCCGTGTCCGCAATCAGTACTGTATCGTCCGCGTATCTTATGTTGTTCAGGTTGTGGCCTCCAATAATAAATCCTGGTGTGTCATCTAGGGTCCTCAAAATATTCTCGCTGTATAGGTTGAACAAATCCGGTGAAAAGACACATCCTTGTCTTACGCCTTTTTCTATCTTTGTGTATCTACTGAGGTCGTTACCTGTCCGTATGCAGGCCGTTTGCTGCCAGTAGAGATTAACATTGCATTAAAATTTTTGAAGATCAAATTTTAGTGGCAAACAAGACGCCGAAAGAAAATTGAGAAAAGTGATAAACGAAACTGTTAGCAGAGAAATTACGATCACATCTCGTTATTTCAACCGTAAAATTAAGAGACTTGCGCTTAAATTCATACATCTACACTACTAATTATTTGGTCAGCACAGTATTTTAAAAAATAATGTATTTCATACTATTTTTTTAGTATTTATTGCCAAGTGAATAATTGTAAATGAAAATAGAATGTTTTTTTTCGTTAATATTGCAAAATAAAATGTGCATCAAATAAATTTAAAAATATTCAATAATTACCTATACTGCAGTTTCATCAATGAAAAAATGAAGAAAATTTGGGGTGATTCGGACGAGTTCATCTTTGCATCCTTGCCTTGTAAAATTTTGCAAAGTAATATTAACAAAAGAACCATTCTATTTTCATTTGGCAATAAATACTAAAAATAGTATGAATACATCATTTTAAAAAAAAACTGGGATGGTCAAATAACTATGGCCGATAGTGTAGATGTTATTGCGGGTTATCCGTTCTAGTGAATTTTAGTTGGGTGTTGAAACAGATTAACTTAATTTGACCTTGTTAGTAGATAGCCCACTATAAAGGGGTATAAAACAAGAAAATCAAATTGTGTATAGAAACAACACACACACACACATACACACACACATATATATATATATATATATATATATATATATATATATATATATATATCAATTAACTTTTTTTTTTACAAAAATAAGTAATGTCTTTTGGTCGGTACAAAGGTCGTTAAAATGTTCATAGCAGTAAATACCGAAAAGAGTTTGTGCGTATGTATGTGTGTCCGTTTGTCTGTTCGGAATGTCTTTGATTTCTTCGCTCAGTCCATCGGATAAGTGGCGCAGCAAAAGTGAAGAAGATGAGAGAAGGAAGAGGCGAGCATGATGTGATCGCTTGACGTGGTCAAGGGGGACGTGCTAATTATGCTCCTATTTTCTCAACTGGCGAAGCTTCCTGCGTCGGCTTTTTATTTAGTCTTTGGGGGTCCAAACAAGTCATTTGGGAATTCTCACCCGCATTTAATTCGAGGCTTCCCATTGGATGATAAACCAAATTCACGTCGGCTCGGGAAAAGGGTCCATAAAAGGAATTTGGTATTTATTTATTTTTAGTTTCCAACCCGAACATCTGCGTGGAGCCAGTAAAAAAATATGTGCTTGCTTTCTTCCATTTAACCGTTCTACTGGACTTTGTTCTCATTTCTGGTTTGTTATCATTAGTTTCCTCTGTACAAGATAAGGAGTTATCCAAATCCCGTCTTGATTCGATGGAATCTTTTGATTTTATATTTTCAGAAATATATGCAGGTTTTAGTCTATCTATTGAAACATTACTATGCACGTTATTGATCTTTTTATACTAAAATATTTTGCTGACGACTTAATACCTGAAATGGAACTATGTACGGAGCTTCCAGCGATTTTCTTACTCTGTCTGTTTTTAGCTAGATACTTTTAAGTCTTTGGGAATGTAGGAATTAGGTATTGAATGCAGGTGTCCACTGGATAATTTGTCCATGTCAAATTTTTGCATTTCGGCGGTTAGAATTTTAACGTGTGAGTTTATTTCTCTATTCTCTCTCTTGGTAGGGTCGATTAATAATCGGAGAACTTGTGCATGACTCCCTGTCACTGCAGTAAATGAAGAATAGTTCGATTTGTTAGTTGTTATCCTCATTCCCAGAAGGACGATAGGTAGAGCTGATAAACACGATTCTTTCCTGGCGATAATAGCCGTTTTTAGGGTTCTGTGTGCTCGCACAACTAATCCATCCGTTTGCGGATGGTATGCCGTTGTTCGTAATCTGTGGAAACCTATTATTGTTTCTAGTTGTGTGAATAATTCGGATTCAAATTGGCTTCATCTGTTTGTAACGACATGAATCGGGAAATCCACAGATCGACAAAAGCCATTGATATTGATTTCGCCGTAATTTCTGTGATTGGGCATGTTTCAATCCACCTCGTGTTTCTATCGATGCATGTTAATAAATATGGTGAAAAATAAGAGTCAGTTTGGCTCTTTGCTAGTTGTAAGGGACCGACAACATCTACATGCACTGTTTCAGAACGACTGGAAGGTAATTCAAATAGATTTACTTTACTCTTTGTGTGTTTTATTATTTTTGCTTGTTGGCAATGCTGGCATTCTGTGCAACAGGCTTTTATTGACTTGTCCATCTTCGGCCAAGTATCTGGATTTTCTTATTTTTCTTGAATGTTATTCTCGGATGTGGTAGATAATGCAGACTGTCAAATACCGATTTTCTGAAATTCTCTGTCACAAAAGGTCGTGGAAAAGGTAAGGTCGTGTTACATAATATGGTTTCATTTTTATTTATTGTGTATGGTTTCAGTTGATCTTTGAATGCCTGAATTTCATTGTCAGTAGCTTGATGTTTCATTATTTCTTGTAAGTCACATACATCAATAGTGATCGCAATGACAGGTCGTGATAAACAATCAGCTACTATATTTTGTGAGCCTCTTATATGTGAAATGTCAGTCACATATTCGCTGATAAAACAGAGGTGACGCTGTTGTCTATCTGATTATAGGGAAGATTAGATTTTAAAAGCACGGCAAAGTGTTTCGTGATCCGTCAGTAACAATACATTTCTGCATTCTATTAAATGTTTAAAATGGAATACAGCTAGATAGGCAGCTCGTAGTTCTCTGTCAAAAGTGGCATATTTTTGTTGGGTTTGACGTAATTTCTTTTAAAAAACCTATGGGGTTGGGTTGATTATCAATCATTAAGTGAAGTGCTGCACCCACCGTATAATTCGAACTGTCTGTTGATAGTTGTTAGCTTCCGAGCTGGGAAAAACTAGAACAGTTACATTTGATAAAGAGATTTCTATATTTTCGAAAGATTCAATTTCTTCCTTTGTTAAGGTTATGGATTTTGAATTTTGATTTAAACGTATTTCTTCCGTGATAGGTAATATGATATTGCTGAAATTTGGCACAAAATTCCTGTAAAAATTTGCCATTCCGAGGAATCGGCGTAGTGATTTAGAATCGTTTGGTTGAAGAAATTCACTTAATTCATTCAACGTTTTAGCACTGGGTTTGAGACCATTAGAAGAAATGTAAAATTCTAAAAAATCTAACTCATCAGCACTAAATATGCATCTGGAGAAACAAATCTTAAAGCCGTACTCACGTAGTTTTTGTAGTACTTGGTCAACATGCCTGGAATGAGTTTCTTCATCTTCTGAGAATATCAGGATATCGTCGATATACACAAATGTATAATAAGTATCACGAAAGATATTGTCCATCATTCTTTGAAAAATGCATGATGCGTTCCGTAGTCCGAAAGGCATATAATTGTATTCAAATAACAAGAAAGGGGTAGAGATGGCTGTCTTGCAGACATCCTCCGGGTGAACTGGTATCTGGTGATAAGCAGACGACAGGTCTATCTTTGAAAAGAGCTTCGAAGACAAGGAATTGATGTTTGGGACCTGATATCTATCGGCTTTTGTTATAGTATTTAAATGTCTGTAATCACCGACAGGTCTATATGTGCCGTCTGCCTTCGGTACCATGTGTAAGGCTGAACTCCATTCTGAGTTCGAAGAGGACATTATTCCTGCCTTTAGGAGTTTCTTGAATTCCTCTTTCGCAATTTCACATCTCTGAGCAGATAACTGTCTAACTCTGGAGAAAGTAGGAGGGTTGCTACCAGTTTCTATTCTATGGTATATCTTTGGTTTTGTTGCATTCGTGTAACGATGAGGAGAAATTGAGTTTGGATATTTCTCTAGAATTGTTCGTACCATTTAGCATCCTTATTCTGTACTACATCTATATGCATGATAATAGATGATGAATGTGCATCGGATTGTCTATTAGTCATTTTATCAATTAGTCTGTTGTTCTTGCAGTCCACCATTAATCCGAAATGGTTTAGGAAATCGTATCCTAGGAGTGGCTGAGCAGTTTCGGCTGTTATAAATGTCCAGGTAAATTCCCGTCTGAGGCTCTGTAGCGTGAGATTCAGTACCGTTTGTCCTGAGCATTCAATCTTTTGATCGTTGGCAGACACTAAAGAGATATTGGCTGGGTATGTTATAGATCCATTTAAATATCTCTTTGGAAGTATAGATATGGCAGCTCCTGTATTTACAATAAAATCTAAACTTTGAGCTCCTAACCGTGCGGCTACAATGAGAAGCGGCGAGGAAATGGAAGCTAACACATCTTGGTTTGTTAGTTTTCCGAAATCTCACGAGGAGCTGGTGAAGTTGGGCGAGAGCTGGGTTGCATTTGAACATTCCGTTTATTAGGCCGTCTGCACCACGGCTTACAAAATTTTGCACCTTCCGCAAAATATAAATGCGCTCGGCAGATTTTATGTTTTTGCTCCTTGTTAAAAGGGCGAACACTGGTAGGGAATTTATTTTCAGTGTGAGAACAGCCATGTATCCTTTTGGTTCCATCTTCATTTTGCTGTTCATCCTTTTGCTTCCCGGAAATCTTTTGCATATATGCGGTGTCTTGTGTATTAAAGTATAATAATAAGTCGTCCGCTATTTTTCCATAACGATCTCTGTTTAAATCGACTTGCGCAGCTACTACTGGTTGAACAGAGTGTGGTAGGGCTTGAATAAATTTGTGACGTACGATATCGTGCTCTACGCCAAATCGACCTGCTAATGACATGAATTCATTTAGATATACTGAGGGACGACACGTTACTGTCGATGTGTACATTAATTTGTCTAGCATCTCTGGTTTTGTTATTTCGTAAGCGCCCGTCACTGCTTCTTTTAGTGCGTCATAGTCTTTTGATTGCAGTATAGTTGGCTGTATATTTCCTATTATGACCACAAGAAGTGCTGCCAAAATGTTGTAAAATTTTTGACTGGGCTTTCTTATATTCGCAATATTAAATTGCGCCTCCATTATCGCAAACCAAAATATTACGTTTGATTCAAAGTAGTTAGGTGGTTTTATCGCAACAGCTTGGATTGGTTGATTTTGATTTGTTAAAGTTTCTTCAGTGTCAATTGAAATGTTTAGTTTGTGTTAAAAAGAAATATTCTAATTTTGCTGAAGTCCAAAATTTTTTGTTTTTTGTGTGTGTATGTATAGATATATATATATATATATATATGTGTGTGTGTGTGTGTGTGTGTGTGTGTGTGTGTGTGTGTGTGCTTAAATCACGTCGCGGTCACCAGTTTATAGTAGGTTATCCGTTCTAGTAAAGCGTAGTTGTGTGTTGAAACAGATTAACTGAATTTGGCCTTGTTAGTAGATAGGCCCACTATAAGAGGGGTATAAAACAAGAAAATCAAATTGTGGGTAGAAACAACATATATATATATATATATATATATATATATATATATATATCAATTAAGGTTTATTTTACAAATATAAGTAATGTCTTTTGGTTGATACAAAGGTCGTTAAAATGTTCATAGCAGTAAATGCCGAAAAGAGTTTGTGTATATGTACGTGAGAGCGTTTGCCTGTTAGGAATGTCTTTGATTTCTCCGCTCAGTCCATCGGGTAAGTAGCTCAGCAACAGTTAAGAAGAAGATGAGAAAGAAAGGAGAGACGAGCCTTAGGTGATCGCTTGACGTGGTCAAGGGACGTGCTAATTAATGCTCGTATTTTCTCAGCTGGCGATGCTTCTTGTGTCATTTGGGAATTCACACCCGGATTTAATTCTGGACTTCCCATTGGACGATAAACCAAATTCACGTCGGCTCGTGAAAAGAGTCTATGAAAGGAATTTGATTTTTATTTACTTTTTGGTTTTCCACCGAAACATCTGCGCAAAGACAAGTTTTGGTCATTTGCTATCTAGATCGGTGAGGGCAAACATCCGGTCCCTGGTATCATCACAGTATCGTAGAGAAAAGTATATTAGAACAATTTACATGAATGTGTTTATAGGAAAGGCAAAACTAAAGTATATGACAGCAGTAGATATGTAATTAAAGGCAAGATGCCAAGTCAGGACAAATTGTGAAAATTTCCAGATAACGTAGAACATTTTTGAAACTTTTCGAAGATGTATTTTGTTCGCTGGATATGTGACGTTGTGGAAACAGTTTTGTAATGCTGTAATCAAAAGTTTTCAAAAATTCAAACTGACTGCTCATCACTAAAGTTTTCAAAATATGGTCGGTAAGATAATTGCAGTGCGTGCTACACGTTTGGCGATCATGTCTTTTTCGAGACTTGACTCACTAGATAGAAATACTTCCTGCAGTAAATTGCCATTACTTTCTGTGGTAGAGTGGTTCCCATTGAAGGCTATAGAATGCAACTGCACTTATGTAATACATAGCTGGAGAGAAACGAGATAGATTAATACATTTCCTAAAAGTATTTGCATGTAATTGAACGTAATAAATTCAACTAGAATTCGGACTCTGATCTTCGATTTCACCTTCCGACTCATTATCCATTACACTATAACGCACATCTTTATAAGCCATGGACCTAAAGAATTTCGCAATGGTAAAATGCCTTTAGAATACTTTCATTTACTTTATTCATTCATTTTATTTCATTTATTTTTTTATTTATTTAACAATATAAGTTATCAGATATATTTTCGTATTTTTGTTATTGGAAATAACTAATTTACTTTAATTATTCGGACTATTATCCACATCTTTATTGCCATGTTAACGAAGTTTCGAACGTTGTACGCTCCGACTTCTTCAGGTGATAAGAATTTTGAGCCGAAACCTTTACTTCGATCATTTGGGTTTATCAATCTCATTCCATGTACGATGCCACTTCTGGTAGCCAGGTAGTCATCTTCCTTTAACGTAACTCATTTGTTGCCACCGCTGTAGCGTGATATTGAACTCACAACTGTTTGGGTCAAGTCATTGAAACTAACAAACATTTATATCCACTGAGCCATGACTATCCGAAGTGGCAGTTAAAATTATATCCCCTCAGTGATCGAAATAAAGGGTTCGTTTCGAAACTCCTATCCCCTGAAGAAGGCCAGAACGAAACGTCGTACAAATGGCAACCAAGATAAGGACGATAGTCCAAATAATGTAAGTAGTGTATATTGTTTACTTAGAGGATGAAATCAAACAAATATGAGTCAGTTTTATACTGGTATGTCTTTATATATCTTTACGTACATCTGTCTGTTTATCTGCCTGAATATCTCTATATAAGTGTCTGATTATCTATCTATCTATCTATCTATCTATCTATCTATCTATCTATCTATCTTTATTTTCGTTTAAAATTTTATATATTTATAGGTGAAGAAAGATCAATATCGAAAATGAAGGTTTTATAGATATAGAGAATATCGACATAGAAATCAATACTGTCTGGTGATTAACGATATCATGCTTCAATCCTATTTTCACAAGATGCTATTAGTTATTCAGTGGATTTTAGTTTCTGGGGTATTACCAATGCATCAAACCCGGCAGCGGACCTGTTAAAAGCTCTTCTAGAAGGATTTCCACAGGCAGAAAGACCTTGAGCGTCTCAAAGAAAATCAGTGGTTAAGGGTGAAAATAGATCTGTCCCGTGTCTTTATTTTACAGTATGGTGCACGGAGAGCCTTTCTGGTAGAGGCTTACTTTAACGGGTTGCTTATAATAAGAGGGAAAGATTACGGTTCGGTTGATTCTGTAAATGATTAGACAATAGTCCGAACAATGTAAATAATGTAAATACTAGCTCATCATAGAAGTATATACAAATGCTGGATATAACTAATTTAGAATTAGAACGCACGCTTTAAAATCTTCATGAAATTTAAAAGATTTTTCTCGTAATAATGAGCTTTAGTTTGAGTTTTGTTTGGCTGAATATCAACTTCTGCGATTTATTTAACGACAAATGGTAGGGTTTTAAGATATTGTTAATTTTCGGTTATAGTGACAAGGTTGGTTTAGTCAAATTTTTATTTAAAAAATTATTTATATTATATTTTAGAAAACTGACGATGTTTCTAGTTTTGTATTCAAAATTGTATTGCTGGTAATAATTTCTTTCCTTCAAAAATATATTATGTCAATACTTTTTTTCCTTCAAAAAAATGTTATGGCAATTTTTTATTCAAAAATTAATATTTTTCCATAAAAGTTCATTTTCATGTATATATTTCTATAACAGTCTATTTTTATACTTTCATAGTGTTTTGATCCCAGTTTGGATGTTACTTATTTGCCCATAGCTGGGACCTTAACAGATGCTCCCACACCGGGTCAGGATGGACCTGGGAACAACAGCAATTAAGTGGTGGTTCCATACTCCTCACAATCCCCCAATCATAGACCTTGCTGCCGAATGCAGTTTATTGTCATACCCAGGACCCTCGTTAAAATGAAGTGTATTTCCGAGCATTTTGGTAGAAAACACAAAGGACTTTTTTTTCATATAAGCGGTACACAGAAACGCTGTAGTAGCATCATTTTGCTGCTGAGCTACCAAAGAAAAAACAAACTAAAATGACAGGTAATAGATAAGGTATAAATTAACGGTCCCTAAGCGTAAGATGGTAAGCAAATAATTCCGAAAAGAACTCCAACTGTAAACATGAATAATCAATTGTGAATAGATGAATAACAAGTCAGGATTAAGACGCCGATATTCCGTTGTACGAAAATAAGGAAAAATATATTACAATCTGAGACTCCTTCTTTTATGTACCCTGTTCCTTTCAAGATGTAGGCGATCATGGCCCTCCACATCTCCTTATACCTTGTCACTCTTAATACTCCTACTCCTATTATCCCACTCAATCTCCGCTCCAGCATCCATCCGCTCAAGTTCATCAAGTATGTCATGCGTTGTTTTTCCTTGTTTCTCTTTCTCTCTATCCGTCCCGTGAGTATTAGGTTCTCTAAGCCTTCCTTCCTCATTACATATCTAAAAAATTCAGCTTCTTTTTTTCCTGATGTTCGACTGGGTTTAAGTTTCTCCGAAATTGAATTTAGCCAGATTTAAATTCGAATGAATCTAAATATGGCCAGGTTTGCATCGGACCGAGTTTGAATTTGGCCATGATTAAATTCGACTGAATCTAAATATGGCCAGGTTTGAATTGGACCGAGTTTGAATTTAGCCAGGTTTAAATTCGACTGACACTAAATATGGCCAGGTTTGAATTGGACCGAGTTTGAATTTGGCCAGGTTTAAATTCGACTAAATCTAAATATGGCCGGGTTTGAATTGGACCGAGTTTGAATTTGGCCAGCGTTCCAAGTTTGAATTGGACCGAGTTGAATTTGGCCAGGTCTGAATTCGACTGTCTCCAAATATGGCCAGGTATGAATTGGACCGAGTTTGAATTTGGCCAGCTTTCCAAGTTTGAATTGGACCGAGTTTGAATTTGGCCAGGTTTAAATTCGACTAAATCTAAATATGGCCAGGTTTGGATTGGACCGAGTTTGAATTTGGCCAGGTTTAAATTCGACTAAATCTAAATATGGCCAGGTTTGAATTGGACCGAGTTTGAATTTGGCCAGGTTTAATTTCGACTAAATCTAAATATGGCCAGGTTTGAATTGGACCGAGTTTGAATTTCGCCAGTTTTACTACGTTCCCGTTCGCATAGATATACATTAGAAATGGTATGAACCCTCGTGTTTCCCTCTTAACTTAAAAGGCAGAAAACTAAACTTGATCTAGCGACTCTCTAAAAGACAGACTTTCCTACCCCCCACCCTTGAAGCAGCCCAAGAAGCTTCGTTCTGTAAAAGCCGTAATGATTCGAAGTCTTATTTAAAGTGCGTTCAGTTATCTATTGTAGACAGCCATTATGTTGCTCTTTTTATATTTTAAAATTTCATTGTATTCGGATTGATTCAAACAAATACAGAAACATGCTGGTGTTAAATTGGTTTCTATAATTAGTAATCAGCAAGTTAATAACCAATTTTCTTAGCCAATTTTCGCAACATGTGCTTTTTATTGATTCCAGGCAAAGTGCAAAATTTAAATTGATAATTTCCACATTTACTTCGTCGTATGGATAGTTATAAAAAATAAGTATAGGAGAAAAAGACAAATATTTATTAAAAGGCCGTGCCAGATGATGCTTTGTCCATCACTGCAAATTGCTACGAAACATCAACCTGACAACTCAAATCATAACTTCGTTAGATCAATGTTGTCATATTGATAACATGCATGGCGGTAAACCAGATCAGAAATATTTAAACTTACAGCTTTACGCTTTTCAAAATAGATTCTTCTAATTCTATGTCAAGACGCATGTGATCATGGCCCTCCACATCTTATTCCTTGTCGCTATTAATCCCCTTTCAGGACGTAGGTGATCATAGATTTTCACGTCTTCCTATCCTTGGCTCTTAGCACACTTTCTCCTGCTACACCACGAAACCCCCATTCTGCCATCCATCTGCTCAGGCCCTTCAAATATGTTATCCGCTGCTTTCCTCTATGTCTCTTCCCCTCTATCTGGTCTGTCAATAACAGGTTCTCCAAGCCCTTCTTCCTCATTGCATTCCCCAGGAACTTCAGTTGTCACTTCCTGATGCTCACTATTAATTTTCTTTCGTTGCCATTCTTTCCAACATCTTATCATTGTTCACATGCTCGTCTGCAGCATCCTTCTGTAGAACCACATTTCCACTGCTTCAAGTTTTTCCTTAATCTTCGATGATATTGTCCAACATTCACTGCCATATTGAAGAACTAACATTACATAGCAATCTAGTACTCTCTTCTTTGTTTCTAGTGGAAAGTTTCCTGTGTCTTAATATTTTACTTCGATTCTGGAACGCATCCTTCGCCATCCGTCCATGATACCTTCAGCATGTTTCTTTAGAATAACATATCGGTTGCTTCAAGTCTTTCGTTCATCGCTGATAAGATCATTTGCCACATTGAATGACAGACATCACACAACGATCCAGTACTTTTGTTATATACTCAATAACAAACAAGCCTGTATATATAAAAATATATTAATATTTTTATTAATGAACGCTGGACCGTGTCGCCTAGTGGACAGAGAGTTGAGGGAGCGCTTTTCTAATGGGTTGACGAATACTTCTAAGGGTCGACGTTGACGAATGGACGAATGACGAATGCGTACCCCCCAATAGCATGTATGCTATTGGGGGCAGCTGTGAACTGCTTCACTACTGCCGACCAGACTCTTCTTCTCTTCTACTGGCGACTTCTGGAGACTCGTCTGTCGAGACTGACTTCTTCGACTTCTCTGTTTCGACTTCTGACTTCGACTGTGACTCGACTTCTCTTCTACTGTCGAGGCTGGAGACTCATCTGTGACTTCTTGTTTCGAGGCCTTTATATATCTTCCAAGTTTTGCCTCGATTCGCGACGCCTACTCGACGCCTACGTAATTTCTCAGAGTCACTTCCGCATCTGTCGGAAATAGGGTCAAACAAACATCCGTTCTTTTCAATGACCTGAAACACCCACGCTTCATCGCCTTCTTCGGTCGGGCCAGATTATTATATTACACTTTCTCCTCTTTGATTCTGTAATATATCCTTGGCTATATCAATACACCTTTGGATGTCCGTATCACACATTTCGTCTTCTGATATAACACTTCCCAAGTATTTAATTCTGCACTTGTTTGATTTTACTATACTTGTAATTGTCCTTTTGGGATCCTCTTTTTACTGATGACCAGTCTTTGAGATCTATCTATCGCCCGGTTCACACTCCACCCACGTCTATTGAACGGGTTAAGAGGCTCATCCCTTGTTCCCTGTTTAGGATGTGGTTTCCGGCTTTCTCTTTTCCAATCTTCTCACTTTGTTCTTTTTTTTCAACTGGAGTAGATAGATCTATCTATCGCCCGGTTCACACTCCACCCACGTCTATTGAACGGGTTAAGAGGCTCATCCCTTGTTCCCTGTTTAGGATGTGGTTTCCGGCTTTCTCTTTTCCAATCTTCTCACTTTGTTCTTTTTTTTCAACTGGAGTAGATAGATCTATCTATCGCCCGGTTCACACTCCACCCACGTCTATTGAACAGGTTAAGAGGCTCATCCCTTGTTCCCTGTTTAGGATGTGGTTTCCGGCTTTCTCTTTTCCAATCTTCTCATTATTACGTAGCCCCCTGCACATCAGTGGCGTTAACGCCTTGCTCGGGGTGATACGATTAAAAAAAAAATTGAAAAAGATATCTATCGACCGGCGTCCGAGGGCGAGGAAAAATTTATTCGCTGTAAAATCATTTTACTCGACCTACTCCATTTTTTTAACAGTCGCTTTACGGAAACATAGCGTGACTCAATGACGGAAAACAAAAAATGAAACTTTAATTAAAAGTTCGAACGTGTTAGAAAGAATTTTGAAAAAAGAAAAAACAATAAAATTTGATCTTTCCTCTTAATAATAGCATAAACATCTTGATGTTAAAATTTTATTTGTATTAAGTTTGAGTTTTTAAACATCATGATATGCTGTTGTTTTTTTTTTTATGTTTTTTTTTTTTTGTTTTTTGGGGGTTTACAATTGAGTGGAGGTACTAATCGTAATTTCTTCTGTTTGACTTCAACCTCCATGTCATAGACGATAAAATAAATAACAAATCTGATTTTCTCAACAATTTTCTATAAAAAAATTACTTACTTGTATAATTTGTTTTTCCGTGCGTGGTTGATAGAAGTATGCCTATTTTTTTCTTTCTTTCAAATGTTCATTTTTACTATTCGTAAGCAATCTGAGCGACCGACATATTTTGGTTCCACTCTGGAAATGTTAATTAAACTAATGTTTACAATGACCGAGACGATAGCTAGAATAAAGAGTTCAATAATGTCATTGTAGGTCATTCTAAGTAACATCTTCAATGAAATACTTTTGGGTTGTAAAAGTTGGGTTGGGTTTTTCTATATTTAAACGGATTCGTTTCATTGCTAGATTTTTAAGCGACCCCGAGCGAATAAAGCAATAAACTTTAAATGCCCAATTGAGTTTTTAAACGACTGAGTCGATCGGGCGAGTGAAATCTCAAAGACTGCTGATGACTATGCATTGTTGTTTATAAGGAGTCCCTTTGTTCCGATTTCGTTATCTACTTCCTGTAGAATGTATTGTAGTTTCTTTTCTGTATCTGTTTGAACATTTTAGATTGGTGCTAGAGAAACACACACAAAAGATAAAACACATTACCAAATAGTAGAAACCACATCAACTGAGAACATACCAATGTCCTAAACAACTAAAGTGGATAGAACAACAAATCAACCATTCAACCATTCGTCCATGCATGGAGTACTGCTGCCATATATAGTCAGGTGCCCCGCTGTTCATCTCCCTGTTCTTGACAGGCTCCAAAGGAGAATCAGTAATGTGATACGTACCGACTTGGAGGCTCGACTACGGACATTTTCCACCGACGAGATGTGGCTTCACTTTGTCTGTCCGATAAATACTTCCATGGCTTCTGTACCATCGAGCTTAAGTCACTGGTGCCTCCGCAACAAGCGTTTACTCGTGCAACCAGACTGGGAGCTGGGTCTCAACCATTCACAGTTAGATCAACCAAATTCAAACGACAGTTCTACTCCTGCAGCTTCTTTTCCCGCACTTCCGCCTGTGGAACTCGCTTCCTTATTCTTGCTTTCCTGACGGCTACAACCACCAGGAATTTAAATGCAAGGTCAATTCTCATCTCTTAACTACTTGACCCTAATTCTTTCCACACTGTCCTGTAGATCCCTTTCCTTTCTCTCACATCACACTCCTATGCCCATCCTTCTCTTGCTCCTTTCTGACTGGTTCGTCCTTCTCCTCATTCTCCTCTAATGCTTTTACTCTTATGTAGTCCCCTGCACATCAGTGGCGTTACAGCCCTGCTCGGGGTGATATGATTAGAAAAAAAACAAGTATCCCTAAGTGAAAATAATGACATAATGAAACTGTTAACATTCCACACCACTTCAAACAAAAGGTTAGAAATAAACCCCTCATAAATACTAGTAATAACAGATATTCGATCTGAGAAAATTGTTTTCCTTGAAAATTGTTTTAAGAGAAAAATGTTATAAAGTTTTCACCCGAAAGCAGTACTGGCTGCTCAGTCAATGAATGCAAAATGTCTCCTTGTAGGGAAACGGCTGTTAATACAATCATAATTACTAATAAAATATATCTGTCTCACAAAAAGAGTCGTAAAAAACGGTGGGTATGAATATACAAATAACCATGAAAGAAACAATAGAGAAAAAGCTGTTTAGATACATAACCGGCAACGACCAAATGGATTTGAGTACGGTTAGTCTAAATAAAAACTGATTGCTGAATTACGAATCGTGATTTTTTATTCATTTATCTGTTTAATGAGGATGTGCGTTGTGGTACAGTGGATATCAGCTCGGAACGAGAAATCCAGGAGCCGAGTTCGAATTCCAGCTGAAGCCATTGAATTCACTTACGCACAAATACCCTTGGGAAAGGTATTAATCCGTCTCTTCCCTCCAGTCATGGGTTAAATAGCAGGAGAGATTGGGTTCTATAGCCTTGGTCGGCAACCAGTCTACCACAGAAAGCAATGGCAACCTACTGCGGGATAATCTTCTGCCCAGTCAGTCATGTCTCGAAAAAGACATGATCGCCCAAGCGTGTTTCACGTATGGCACTTAACTGACTGACTGATCTGTTTAAAGGCATATCAACTTCTTATGGGTCATTTAAAGCTGAAATTTATATTTCTTATGAGCTTTGAAGTAACAAATTTTTTTTTTTACTGCTTTCACAATAGAATAAGCATTTGTGCTTAAATATGTATGTGTAGACATAATTACTAACGGTGGCGTTGGTATGTGCTTCGTGTTGTAGTGTTAAAGAAAAAATATTTTTGGAATACAGCTTTATTAACAAAATCGTGGGATATTATATGGCTTATTGTGATGGAAGTTTCTTCATGTTTGTTGTTTGTTAGTATTTTAAACGAATTTATTTAAAGACGCTACAATTTGTTAGTAAGCCGGTATTGTTGGTAATATTTTATCTAAAAATGTCTTGATGGTAGTTTTACTAGAAATAAGCATTGTTATTAATTTTTATATAAAAAAGATATTGCTAGTGTTTGTATTATAACAGTGTATATATTTATTTTCACTGTTGATTTTAATCGTGGGAGGAGTTCGCAATTTTCGCATAGAGTGGACCTAACAACAGCAATTAGGTGGCGATTTCACGCTCTTAAAAACTTACTGCCGGGGTGCAGTTTCTTATCATACTCAGGATCCTTTACGAATTGCAGTTAATTGCAGATTAAGAGACGGAAATGATTATTATTATTATTTTGTTTTTGATTTGTTTTGTTTTTAAAGTGAGCTTCATCCGGGGGCTACTCGAGTTAGACGGTTACATTCTAAGTGGTACGATTTATGCAGATAGATTGGGAAGATAACTGTTAATCAAGTTAGAACTGTAGTGATTCCTCTTGGGATTCGGTTCCACAGAGAAGTGGTTCAGGGGAAAAAGTTGATCGAAGTCACCAATCGAATAGGGAGGTAATATGGGTGGATTGCGGCAATATGAACGGCATAGCGTGTCCTAGCCGTGAAAGTTATAACTGATGAAGCTAAGGAATGCATTTCCTCCGAGCACTTTAAATAGAACAGTGAGAGACTTGTCACATCCAGTCTGTGAGAGAGGGGTTGCCCGATGGGAAATAATTTGTCACCCACAAAGACGCGGCAAAGCTTTTGACTATATCGAGACAGGAACTGGGTAATTTCTGCTCAGACAGGAGAGAGAAGTTTCTTTTAGACCTGATCTGATTCATGTAAAGTTAGAGGACAGCACGAAGTGTCTGTTACTTCAGTCAGTCAGCCAAGCGCCATCCGTGATACACATTTGGTTGATCATGTCTCGAAAGAAACATCACTAAATGTGCAAAAGATTTTACAGCAGTAGGTTGCAATTACATTTATGCGGTAGACAAACCAAAGCTATAGATTCGAGTCTGTTCTGTTATTTAACCCACAAATAGAAAGGAAATAAGGATTGTTATTTTTCTAAGGTATTTTTGCATAAGTGAATGCAATAAATTCAACTGGAATTTGAATTTCTCTCTCCAATTTCTCTTTCCGAGCCGATATCCACTGTAACACAATTCCCATTTTGGTACGTACTGGAACGACACGGAAAGCCGACAATCTTTCTTGCATCTTTTGCAATGGATTGTATGTATATTCAATTGGGATGTGTACTTTCTAGAAAATCCTGGGAATAAAAAAAATCTTCAGATAAAGTGGAGGCTGATAGGCAAGGCTAGGACTCCTAATAGATTAAGAGTCGTATGTAATCTATGATTAACTGAAAACAAAAAAAAATTAAAATTTTGAAATTTCAATATCAGAATGTACATTTGAATAAACCTAGAGAGACCATTAATATGTGTCATCCCAGAAATATATTTGAATTGCAATAATTATCTTATTCTTCCATTTAGTCACAACAGAATTTTTTAAAATTTGGCAAAGCAGTTACATTTCACCCTTAGCTACCACTAATAACCCAATGGTCAACCCACATACCGCCCACTATTATATAAGAAATTACGACTAAGATTCCGCTAGGTTAACTCTGTGAAAGCCAATATTCCCCCACGTCTTCCTTTATTAGAGGAAGCCTCCAGTATTAAAATATTTTCCTCATTTTTTGTTTAAACGGGATTGACAATGCATGTCTAAAAATGATATGTTGACAATGGCTATTTCATTTTAAAATTTTATCTGAATTTACAGATATATATATATATATATATTAAAATTTTTGTTTGCTTATTAATGTTTTTAAAGTATTAATAAAAGTGTTATGAAAGCAATCGCAAAATAGTGCTTTTATAAATCATTGCAATAAAAAATTGCAATAGTAACCTATAGGTTGCATCAGACACTATAAAAGTAGATGCATGAACAATTTTGTTATAATCTATCTCTTCTTTCACTTCCTTGTAATATATATATATATATATATATATATATATTGAATTACTAAGTTTTGGTCATGAGAAAATTAGACCACCTTTCTATTAAAATGTTTTCAATACAATTATAATGTAGAACTTTTAAAAGATTTTCACTTGTAAACGAGTTTTGCGCGACCTAGTGATGTAAAACTCGTTATGTAAACAGAGGAATGAAGATATAGGGTTTTCTTTTATTTTAGGGTACTGGTAACTAAAAGTGCTTGAACTAATCGACAAACATGGTACGTGTGTACTATCTCAGCAATCATTGATACACACACACACACACACACACACACACACACATATATATATATATATATATATATATATATATATATAAACTTATTTATAAATGGAAATTTGTGTGTGTGTCTGTGTGTCTGTGTGTGTGTCCGTTACCTATAGACTCTGAAACGGCTGAGCCGATTTTTTTGAAAATTTACACAGTTGTACTTTAAGCGTCTGCGAGTGTTCTTAGCTAGGGTTTTTGTCGAGGTATCCCCGATAAATATCGGAAATCGATAATCAAAAAAATCGGGTTATAGAAGGAGTGGTCCGATTTTAAATAAATTTGATACACTCATAGACAAAGACATAAGAAACGATCTTCAGAAGTTTCAAGGTTGCAGTTCTTACAATAGTGCAGAAAATCGATAATATATATATATATATATATATATATATATAATAGGCAAGATATATTACTGGCGGAAGTTAAAAAAATATATATTTCACAGAAAAGTTAAACGGGTGGGATTAATAAGAAAGTAGACAGGAATCAATGTCTATTTTTAGATTTTGGAAAATCTTACTTTTAAACTGGGTTGTAAGTTAACATTTAAAGACAAAAGATGTGTATGAGACTGACTTTTTTGGCCCCATACACAACGATAAATACATTATTTCGTTTTTTAAAACGTTTAATTATTCTTCGTGTGTGGAACTAAAATAAAACAACTCATTTAGTTTCGATTCTTTCACCATACGGTCAATCTCAGTCCCTGTATAGTTAGGTCATTTGCAGTAGTTTACATATGAATTCATATTAATCTATTTTCTGGATGCAAGGTGAAATTTATTTGGCTTTGAAAAATATTGCGTCATCAGTGATTGCATCAGACTTTTATCCCAACCGGGCACACTTGTCTTGACTGTCGATTAGTTGTCTGTGATGGATGTTACTTTAAGGAAGCACATAAAAATTATAACGCGGCATGAACACACTGGCGTGTCTTGAATAGAGATCGTGGATATTGCAGATATCAATCTTTCATCTGTCAGTTCTATCATCAAGGTGAAAAAAGATAAACAATGCCAAGAGACGACGTATACGTGATCACGAAAAATGTAAAAGATCCAAAGAAGACATTATTCGTTTTTTCTCAGTTAATATGCACAAGGTGGTATGTTTTGTTTCTTTTCAAAACTTTAGAAATTATAGATCGTCACTAATAGGTCTCGCTTTTAGCTTTTAATTAATATTGTCTTTTTGTTATCTCCCCTAAACATTGTTACCCACCCAAGTTCGTTGGGTAGGTTATGCTTTGTTTTATTCTGTCCTCCTTCACTTCAATCTGGCCTTTTGACTATCATATTTTGCAAACACCCTTGCTTCATTATGTGCAATGGAAATTTTGTTTTGATATGAAGTATATGTATTTTATGCGTTTCCATTTTCTAGAAAACTTCGGCTTTTCACATACATTCGATTCATGGTATTCTGAACATCTGTTTATATCGGCACATTTCTGTTGCTATAAGTCTCTTTTTCATCAGCGACGAGATGTTCCAGCATTCATTGGCATATATTACGTAGCGATTCAGTCGTCTTCGCATTGCTTTTGACGAAATATTCCTGTCCCTTTCTATTTTGCATAGATTTTAGAAGACCTCCCAGTCACTGGATTGAATGACATCATGAAATTAATATAAACATACTGATAAATGTACATAGAAAAATGCAGGAATGTAAACATATATGCCCGAAGATGTTCAGTAAATATCTACTCGGAACGAGAAATCGGTGGGCCGAGTTCGGATTCCACTGGAATTCGTTGCATTCTCTTACATGTTAATACACTTGGGAAACGTTTTAATCCGTCGCTTATCCCTTCAGCTATGGGTTAAAAAGCTCCACAGATTCGATTCGATTCTATAGCCTTGGTTGGCAACCAGTTCATTGCAAAAAATAATGGCAACCTATTACAGGAAAATGTATGCCCAGTCAGTCATGTCTCTTTCGAGACATGATCGCCCAAGCGTGTATCACGTATGACACTCAACTGATTGAAGAAGGTTGTAATAGAAACTGAAAACCAACGAAATAATAAAAGCAAGACAGACAGGAAAAAAACATTTATATGATTTATGGAATGTCATATAATCGTTCACTCTGGGTTCCTTTGTTGACAAATATATGTGACTTCAGAGACGGCGTTTCAGACCTGTTAAAACTGTATTTTGAGTGCTTGCTTTCCAGGCAAACAGACAGTCTCTTCACGCTTGAAACATTTTATGACGCCATCTTTGTCTACATTTTCTAAAATATCTTGATCTAAAATTGGTGTACGATTTTCAACAGAAAACAAATTTATTGCATTATTTTTAGTCCTCTGCCAAAAGGTTTGACAAATTTCCAAGAAGAATTTCGAAGAAAGCCAATTTATTTTATTATCCAATAAAATAAAAGCATTTCAAGCTTAACTAACTCTATCATGAATGAAAGCGCTCATGGGCTGCATATTTCGGTTAAAATATAAATTTGGGAGATTTACTTAAACAGTAGTTACAGTATCAAAATTTTAATATTTATTGCATAATAAACCCAGAGTGAAAATTGATTTTTGGAAAATGAATTATGCTGAAGCATAAGTCATTGTAAATCTAATATATCAAATAAAGAATATGTGTTTTTGTCAGCTAATATACAAATATGGTCGTCTTTCCTTGAGTATCATTGTTACGTAAAACTGGATATCATATAAATGAGTGTGAATCATTTGCCAGCGTGTACATTATGTCATGACGGACTTGAAAAATAATTCCTTGTTAAAATTGTTTAATCTCCTCTAGTGTAACATTAATAATTCAATATTTTGCTAACTGCTATTTTAATAATTAATTTACTAAATTATTCCAATGGAGCCAGAGATTGCTAATCACTTTAGGATTTTGATTCCAATTCAACAGTAAACACAACAAAGAAATGTAATAATATTGATTAATAATGAATATCACTAAAGTAAGTATGGCTATGACATATTTGTGTTTCTTCTTAAATAATAAAACAAATTACATTAATTTTCGTCTAACTTTCGTCTCGTATATATACAGTACCAACATAATAGAAGAAACGGAAACAACAAAGACATAAATTTGTGTATTACTTAAAAAGTAATTCATCATTAGCAATGAAATTTTTCTCGAATAAAGATTAGGGTGTAATGCATAGATATTATACAAAGTTACAAAAATTTACATGATATTTTCTTTTTAAATAAAGGTTAAATGGGTCAAAGGAAATAAGCTACTGGACAAAAGTTAAGGAAAAATGTTAATAATTTGCATAAACTTTTAATTTACATTGTTAAAAACTCGCTGGAGCTTTTCAACAATAAATAAAATTTCATTTATCTCTAGGGCTTTATTTTTAAGCAATATGGCACATTCTACACGCCAAACGCTCTCTTTTGAAACGAAAAAAATCTCATTATCGCTAACTATCAAGAAATAAAATCAATTTGAGAAATTTCTGATATTGTTCATTGGTCTAAAAGTGTCGTTCATCGTGTAATTAGCAGGTATAAAACCGATAAAACGTTAGATGCAAAACCATAAACGTGCAGACCTGCAAAAACGTCGTAAAGAGAAGATCGAAAAATTCTTAGAATATCTACAAAAACCGTTTTGAGACTGCTACATCAATTGCCCGTAAATTTAATGAAAAAGCAGATAATATGATCTCAAGGAAAACAGTTGCTCGCTGGCTAAAAAATGCAGGATTGCATGCCGGTATTCCAGCTTCGAATCCTCTCATTTCAAAATGAAACCAAAGGGCACGCCTGAAGTATACGAGTGAACATGTTTGGACTGACGCACAATGGGATACAGTTCATTTCAATGACGAGTCCAAGTTTACTATATTTGGTTCTGAGGGCAAAACTTACGTACGCCGTAGAACAGGTAAAAGACTGCCTTCTCAATGTGTCAAGAAAACCGTTAAGATTGGTGGCGTCAGTGTGATGGTGTGGGGAATGATTTCATCTGCAGGAGTTGGCATCCACGTACATGGCAATATCAATACTGAGGTTTACCAAAAGTTTCTTCAGCAGCATGTGGTACCAAGATTACACCATAATCCTTATGAATCTCCTATTTTCATGCAGGAAAATGTACCTTGCCACAAGGCTCAGATGGTTATGGCTTTACTTGAAGAAGAAGGAATCGCCCTAATGAAGTGGCAAGCCGAGAGCCCCGACCTGAATCCAATAGTTTGGGAATCAAATGTTTGGAAGATAATTGAAGGCGCTAAGAAAAGAAACCTGAAAAACCAGGATTATCTATGACAGTTATTGAAAGACAAATGGGAGGGAATTACTGCTGATATTTGCAAGAAAATAATTAGATCATGTGATCGACGATGGAAATTGTAAATCAGGGTAAGTTTACCAAATATAAAATTTTGTTGATATTTTGTTCACAATCAAGTATTAACAAGATCGTTCCTTAACTTTTGTCCAGTCGCTTATTTCCTTTGTCCCATTTAGACTTTATTTAAAAGAAAAAACTATTATGTAAATTTTTGTAACTTTGTATAATATTTATGCATTGCACCCTAATCTTTATTCGATAAAAATGTCATTGCTAATCATGCATTATTTTACGTAATACACATATTTATATCTTTGTTATTTCCGTTCCTAATATATGGCCGCTACTATATATATATATATATATAGAGAGAGAGAGAGAGAGAAAGAGAGTGATATATAGAGAGAGAAGTTTGATTAAAAAGGATAGACAAGTTATTATCATTAAGTTTTATACAATTTTTCATGAGTTCGTATTTTGTTTTTTTGTTTTTTTTGGAACTCAAATTATATAAGAATTGCCCAAAGCTTTCTACTTTCGAGCGCTATTGTATAAAAACAAACTTACTGATAATACCTTGTCAGATATTTTTAATGAAACCTGTACAAAAGAGAGACTGCTGCCCAAATACACAATATATATATATATATATATATATATATATATATATATATATATATAATTTAAGATGAAAGTATTTTTATTTTAGGTTTGAAGAAGCAATTTATAATTTTTGCAACAGTCGAAAGGTATTCTAAAAATATAATCGTTTAATTATCTGATGAGGTTTTTCTCTGTATTGCATATTGCTTTGGATAATATCCACTGTGCACTTTTTTAAAACTATTTAATATTTTATATTCATAGGATAATTTTTTTATTAACTTTTTCCGTTCTTACGGATTTGTCATTTTTTTTCCTATATATATATGCGTGTCAGATTTCTATCTATCTATCTATCTATCTATCTATCTATCTATATATATATATATATATATATATATATGTGTGTGTGTGTGTGTGTGTGTGTGTGTGTGTGTGTGTGTGTAATATGAATAAAGAACAGGTAGGAAAGAAGCTTGTCCAGAGATTTTTAGACACGAATATCTGTAGCAGCTTGTGAAAGTGAAACATGTTAGATTAAAAACACTTTTTTCCTACCTGTCTTTTACTTATTCTATTCATCATATATATATATATATATATATATATATATATATATATATATATTTACTAACATAAACTAAAATGGCCTGATGACGAGGTAAAATCTCGACACAGAAATTTTCGTGTCGCAATGTAAACTATATTAATTTTAAATAAAAAAAGTTTATATAGAAAGAACAATTTAGGATTTCTGTAACTTAATCTAACAAGTATCACTTTTATTAAAGTTTATTCTGAAATGTGGCAAAAAACATGAAAAAAAAAGATTAAAAACAAAATGACTGTACACTGACATGTTGTCTGGGGGTTTGATTCTTGTTGGTCCTATATGTTTCACGTGTAATAAAATAACAGATTTTTTAATTGTAAGTGCATAAAAGAAAATGCTAAAAATGTGATCGATACCGACTAGACAGGCCGGCTGCAGTCAATCTCTCACCGGCGTGACCTGGCTTCCCGTGCCTTTTCTATAAATACTTTCACGACTTCTGCTCCGATGAAGTTAGATCACTGGTTCCCCCTAGTTACGAATTTGCACAAGATACTAGATTAGCAACTAGTGAAACAGTGAAACCGATAAAATGCAACCGCAATTTCTATTCCAACAGCTTCTTTTCTAGAACATCCTGCCCGTGGAATTCCCTTCACGTCCTTGCTTCCCCGGCAGCTACAATCTCCAGAGGTTTAAATGTAAGGTCAATAGACGTCTTCTAACACATTAACTCGCATCCATTCTCTCAAACACTCTTCCCATCTATCCAACCCTCATCCTCGGTATCCTTACCCGTCTATCACCCTCCTACTGACATTTCCTATATCTAATCACTCTTTCTGGACACTTTCCCCTATGTAACTCCCTGCGCAATAATGGCAGTGGAATGCCTTGCTTGGGGTGAAATGATTAAAAAAATGACTCTTGTAAACAATATTTCGCTACAAATTTAAACAGAAATTTATATCGTTTTGTCATGCACACATACCCTCAAGTCACCGACCAAAAATACAAAAATTCATATATTTTAACATCCATGATATTTTTACGCCCATATTTCAAAATTGTCCATCGTTTTAATACACTTGACATATGTATTATTAAGCAAACGTACAAATAAATAAACGATTGTTCCTACCCATACAATTACATTTAAAACAGAGCACATCGAAGATGAAGAAATAATTAGAAGAAGAAGAAGAAGAAGAAGAACCGCCACTACTACACAAATTAAAATGATACTAATTGAGGCTTTGGATTTAGGATAATGGTATAAGGGGAGGAGATATGAAGTGAAGATTATGAGGATAAGTAGGATAGACAATGACTGACAATTGACTTGTACAGATTAATATTGTTCAAGGAAGTGATCTTTAGTCAGTATAGTATAGTGAAATGAAATCATCCTAGTTTTCCCTAATTAACCTTGAGCCATACAAAGATAATGTTTAGATTATATTTAATATAATATGCATATTATTGAACACTCTATGCACTTGTGATGTTTTTCTGTGTTATATAATTTTATGGATTGTTTATAATTCGTTTCTTTTTGTCTAATCTGTGATATTTATTTAAGCAAAAAAATGAAATCCAATTTAAGCGAAAGTATTTCAAGTGTCGGTAATGAGACGAAAAACCTTTAATCCTACCCAAATACAATTACATTTAAAATAGATGAAGAAATAGATAGAAGAAGAAAAAAACCGCCAATACTGCCCGAATTAAAATGATACTAATTGAGGCTTTGGATTTAGGATAATATTGTAAGAGGAGGAGATATGAATGAAGATTATGAGGATAAATAGGATGGACAATGACTGACACTTGACTTGTACAGATTAAGATTGTTCAAGGAAATGATCTTTAGTCAGTATAGTACCTAAACTTATTTATAAATTGGAACTTTGTCTGTGTGTGTCTGTGTGTGTCTGTGTGTGTGTCCGTTACCTATAGACTCCAAAACGACTGAACAGATTTTCTTGAAAATTTACACAATTGTACTATAAGCGTCTGCGAGTGTTCTTAGCTAGATTTGCGTCGAAAAAATCCGGTTATAGAAGGAGTGGTCCGATTTTAATCAAATTTGATACACTCAAAGACAAAGACATAAAAAACGATATTCAAAGATTTCAAGATTGCAGTTCTTACAATAGTGCAGAAAATCGATGATATATATATAAGCAAGATGTTTGTGTGTGTGTGTGTATCTGTTTATCTGTCTGTATGTCCTTTAATCCACAATGTTTATCCGATTCAATCCAAACTTCAGACAAATATTCTTTAGGCAGAGTCTGAGCTCCAGGACCATGGATTAGTTGTAAAGCTTTCATTACACCCGAGCAACGCCGGGCTATACTGCTAGTAGTGAAATAAAATCATCCTCTACAGTTTTTCCTAATTAGCCTTGAGCCTTACAAAGATAATGTTCATAATATATTCAATATAATAAGCCTATTATTGAACACTCCTATGCACTTGCGATACTTTTTCTCTGTTATATAATTTTATTGTTTGTTTATAATTCGTTTCTTTTTGTCTAATCTGTGATATTTATTTAAGCAAAAAAATCAAATCCAATTTAAGCGAAAGTATTTCAAGTGTCGGTAATGAGACGAAAAATCTTTCATCCTCAATCAGTTTGATGCCAAATTTAGAGAACAGAGATCAAATACGTTTAAGTAGCGGGGAACGAATCTGTTTTGACAAACTTCCAAATGGTTAAATATCCACACAATTAACCGAGCCAACTTTGGCAAACAATTATCATAAAATGAGAAAGGTTATCACAAATTTACATTTAGGTTTTTTTTATGTTCGTGTCTCTGTTGAATCGGATTGAAAACTAAAGTAAAATTTTAAGGAATCTGGCAAAGGTCGTTTTCCAACAAAATTCGCATATCTCTTGGCTTGAAAAACGTGGATATTAAGCACATATAAAAGAATCTCTTAAAAGTTTATCGTTGCCACACGAACTGATTTGACGAAACCTCGTAAAGTATTCAGACACAAAGCAACAAATGCAAATTCTAAACTCCATCAATCATTAAAATAATAATAATAATAATAATAATAATAATAATAATAATAATGTTATAAAAGTTAAACGATCTTGAAATCTCAGAAATGTAAAATATTAAGAAATCAGTAATTCTTGTTGTAGCAAGAGTACTCGGATTGATTAGAAAAAAGTTCTGATAGACTAACTGAAACAATTTCTGGTAGCCGATTTCTTAAAGAAATAAAACAAATGTACTCTAAAGAATGTGCGTGCTGGTCCAGTGGATATCGGCTTGGAACGAAGAAATCGGAGAGCCGAGTTCGAATTCCAGTTAAATTCATTGCATTCACTTACGCGCAAATACCCTTGGGAAAGGTATTAATCCGTCTCTTCCTTCCAGTTATGGGTTAAATAACAGGACAGATTGGGTTCTATAGCCTTGGCTGGCAACCAGTCTACCGCAGAAAGCAATGGAAACCTACTGTGGGATAATCTTCTGCCCAGTCAGTCATGTCTCTTTCGAGACATGATCGCTCAAGCGTGTTTCACGTATGGCACTTAACTGATTGACTGACTCTAAAAAACAGCTCACCTTGTGAAAATCTTTATCGATGTAAAAATGTGTGAGAACTTCGGTTGTATTTTTTTTTTTTTTTTTTTGCCACACAATGCTGAATGATCCCATACGATTATCAAAATTGCACAATATTAAGCCTGGAAAGGACGTAGATGGCTGACCGCTTGGGAATACCAGGAGCTGCAAGTTTCGATGTGTGGGTCGTGTAACTGACAATGACCCGGTATTGTTAATCGGTAAGCCGAGCTCCAGTCGGTTTTATTATAATTATTTACTCCCAAATACCCTTCGGAAAGATATGAATCCGTCACTTTGCTCCATCTATGGGTTAATTAGTAAAACATAATATTTAAAGCACTATTATCTAAAAACAAAAGATAGAATTCCGTACTGTTACATAACACATATTTCTGATCTCGCCGAACAACGAACGTCAGACAAAGACAAACGAGAACACTTATATATAAAAGGATAAACATGTAGAGTAGGAGGGTTGCCAGAGCGATATCGTGCACACGCAAGGAGCTGTCGGGGAATCGTTAACTAGTGGGAGTTTTCTGTTCTTCTTTCTCTTTATCTTTGTGTGTGTGTGTATGAGTGTGCATGTGTGTGTGTGTGTGTGTGTGTGTGTGTGTGTGTGTGTGTGTGTGTGTTCCTTTCCCTTCTCCTCTCTTCTGTCTCTTCTCTGTCAAAAACCCCAAACTCATATAACCAAAAATTCTTACTGATTTTTGAGTTTTCGAGTTGTGGCTTAATTGACTTCATCATAAATTTGACTTTCAAGACTCTGATGTCACCCGTGTTTTCTGTCTTTAATGTTGCGCATCGTCGCCACCATCCAGGCAAGAAATATATTTTTGTCAATCATATATTGTCAGTCAAGGTTCAAAAGAGCGTATTAGTACCACAAGAACCATATATACAAAGTATATATTATTTACACGCAAATACCCTTGGGAAATATACGAATCCGTCACTTCGCTATGGGTTAATTAGTAAAACATAATATTTAAACCATTACATAACACCTATTTCTGGTCTCGCCGAACAACGAATGTCAGACAAAGACAAACGAGAACACTTATATATAAAAGGATAAACAAGTAGAGTAGGAGGGTTGCCAGTACTAAATAGTTATATTTCGGCATTAAATATCTCATAGAGACTGATATGTTGTTGACTAAAATAACCAATCAACTGCTACAAAAACAGTAAGATTATTAACAGAACCAAACCACAAGTAACTCAGCAAGAATTGAAATATGAAAGCCTTTGATGTTGATAAAAATGTGATCAATCAGTGGTTGCTTCGCTCAGGGTTAAAACTATATATATTTGTATGAATACTATCAGATGATTATCAGACGTGCTAACAAATAACTATCATGTATCTTTTTTATTCAATTTGTTTTTAATAAAGAATGTGGCTAGTCTAGAAATGATAAAGCGTTACAAAATAGCACAAAAGAGATTTTACCAAATAATAGAAAACACATAACTTGTTTGTCATCAACAGCAGTAATAACTATAAATGATCGCTCATGTAACGCAAAGAAGAAAGAATAATGTAAGATGTTGAGTTTCCACCTACCCCACACAAAAGGTTAGGAAGGAAACCCCTATTAATGCAGGGACAATTAATAAATTCGACTAAACATGAGAAAAAACTATCATTCTGACAAACTGTTTGAATAGAAACATTTAATAAATTTCAAAAGGAAGTCAATGTATGAACATGTGGAAACGGTTAATATTACAGTTATCATTAAAGAAAATATATCAACACTATAGTTTGATCTCAGCCAGAAGAAATTTTGTCGATCAGCCCTGGTTGCTTGTCTATTGAATGCCGAATATTTCTTTATAAGTAAAAGGCTAATTGTTATGGTGTCCTCCTACAAAGAATGGACTCTTCCTCTTACTATATATAATTACCTGCGTAACTTCCGGACAGCAGTTAATGGCAATTGGCTGCCTTGAGAATTGTCGAACTTTCTACCTTTGGGCGGAAAGTAATAACCCAGTCGAGACTCCGCTGAAGGCTAGAGTCTCGTTTGGGGAAAATTAGAAAATTTTGCTCGTTCTATATGGTCCGGAATACCCACATTAAAAAGACCTCGTGTCACATTTTGTCTTAACTAGGAAGGTAATTAAATACTGCAGGTAATGGCGGTTAAGGACGACGGCTAGTACGGAATTAAAGCCAGCTAGGATGTGCGTTGTGGTACAGTGGATATCGGCTCGGAACGAGAAACCGGGGAGCCGAGTTCGAATCCCAGCTGAATCCATTGCATTCACTTACGCGCAAATACCCTTGGGAAAGGTATTAATCCGTCTCTTCCTTCCAGTTATGGGTTAAATAACAGGACAGATTGGGTTCTATAGCCTTGGTCGGCAACCAGTCTACCGCAGAAAGCAATGGCAACCTACTGCGGGATAATAAACTTCAGCCCAGTCAGTCATGTCGCTTTCGAGACATGATCGCCCAAGCGTGTATCACGTATGGCACTTAACTGACTGACTATTCAGGCAATAAGAAGAGTAATTTTACCGTTCGGACTTACTTATTTCTACTAACACTACTTTGTATATATTGTCCTTGTTGTACTAATACACCGTTTTGAACCTACCTCCTGTGTTCCGTGTCTTACTTCCAACCAAACCGGTCACTACAACTTTGCGGCGAAGTTTCGTCACAACAACTCCACAACACGAATAATATCTTTACCATGAGAACATCTAGTAGACGTAGATATAGTTCAATAGCAAGGAATTGCAAAAAGACAATAGTCAGTGTAGCACTGGCTTCTCAGTCAATGAAATTGAATATTTCTTGATAAGGAAAAAGCTAATATTACTTTTACCATTAACATTACAAATGAGCAGAACCAATACTAAATCTCGTATTTACTTGCCGCCTCACGCAGACAATATGTGACGCAAAAACTGTTCAATGCAGGGACCACGCCTGCATGCACCAAAGCCGGGTCTAAAAATAGTCGCTTGAGCTGACATCGATATATTCACCAATCCATCTTCTTTAATGCAGTGAGAGACGTTTTGCAGTTGAAAACTTTTCCACGAGACAAGACACCAGACTATAGTATTTATAATTACGCTCTGCTCGAAAACAAAAACACAAATGTTTTGTGCTCTGACCGATGACAAATACTACACTTTGATCCCAGACAGTGAGTGAAGAAAAGCGTAAGTCTAGTAATACTGGCGACTGTTACAATGAAACTTCTCTCTATTAATCATCTGAGATGCCTCTTTCTATTCTCAATCAGAATGGTTAATGCTAACCTCCAAGAAAGTCACTCGTTGCCGCTTTTCGGGTTAATGTTCTTATCTGGCATGAAGCAAAAAACACTATACTGAATCCATTAATAGTCTTTTGGTTAAAATGTTAGTTGTGTCGTTTGAGACAATATTTTGCTCTCGGGAATCTATCTTAGACGTCTTTTGTAAGACGTGTACGATAGATTCTATGCAATTTGTCTATGCATACAATCATGCAGCCATAAATGTTCGGGTATCACTGCCATTCACTTTGAGCCTCTTGATAACATTTTTAAAAAATCAGCAATATTATTGGTGTTTATCTGGCAGCCCGGCTTCAGTCAATTTCTGACCTTTGTTACGTTGCCACTGTGTCGTTTCTGTAAATTCTTTCATGGTAATTTTTCGGAAGAACTCTATGCTATTTTACAGAGATTTTTTTTAATGTAAGCGCAGTACTAGACTGGCGTTGAGATCTCATCAGTTTACAATCGAGATGACTAGGTGCAACCGTAAGTTCTACGCTAACAGTTTCTTTTTTTAAGCTTCTTTTTATTTACAGTCAATTTTAATCTGCAATATATTTCAATGCAATGTCAATCGCTATCTTCGGTCCTCCTGAATACTCTTTCCTCTTCACGCGCATTATTAATATTTCTGTTCCTAATTCTTCTAAACCAACTGACGCCGTCTATCTTAGTGGCTTTACTACCTTGCATGGGGTGATAACGGTTAAAATAATGATGCTTTTGTCTCGAATAAACATTCACAATAATCATTGTAACGTGTTTTCTCTTCTTCATTTTTCTGGGATTAATTTTCGTTTTTGAATGGTTTTACGAAAGCCGAAAGCAAAGATATGACAAGTAATTTACGATAATACACCTGAATTTACTCTCTGTTAAAATGCATTGAACTCTTTTCGATACAATTAATGTTTGCGGATATAAGCCATTTCGTGTCGGCTGATGAAACATCTCGCGGCAGATTGTTTTTCTTTGATCTTAATATATTTCGAGGGAACAATTACTAGAAAATAATGAAGGTAGGGAAATCAATAATTGTCCTTTAGCGACCGGTGATATATCTTAAGATATATTTCTTTGACATCAGTCTTCTTACCCCGGCAGTGAATCGAGCTTGTTAATTGTTTACCAATCTATGGCCCTCTTTTGATGATTTCTTATGTCGTCTTCCCTTCTAGACGTTTATTTTAACAAGAACTCATTTTAAAATTTTCGGAACAAATAAATAGTGAACTCTCTGTATCTTTTTCTATGTGCCATGTTTCTTTCTGAACTTGGGCTTACGGCCACATCACATAGAATACACTGGTTCTCGCTCGACCACCGAAGTTAAGCAACGTTGAGCCTGGTCAGTACTTAGATTGGTGACCGCTTGAAAATACCAGGTGCTGTAAGCGTTTAGTGACGGATGTGCGTTGTGGTGCAGTGGAATATCGGCTCGGAAAGAGAAATCAGTGAGGCGAGTTCGAATTCCAGTTGAATACCATGCATTCACTTAAGCAATTGTACCCTTGGGAAAGGTATTAATCCGTCCCTTAACTCTAGTTATGGGTTAAATAACAGGGCAGGACTTGGGGACCCTGCCCTTAATAAACAAATCCCAATGAATCTTGATACTCGAAAAGAAAAAAAGTATTACTAGACACAAAACTTATATAAAAATAACAATAAATTGTTGAACGAAAAAGGTATTACCAGCAATAAATAAATAAAATTTAGTTTGCAATAAATGACCCGCCGAAGTTGATATACCATAAAAACAAAACAACCAACCAACCTTCAGAAGGTAGGTGATCATGGCTTTCCACATTTCCTATCCCTTGCAGGTCTTAATTCCCTTTCTCTTGTTGCCCGTCCAAAACACTGCTTAGCAATCAATTTGCTCAAACCTATCAAGTATGTCACGCATTGCTTTCCCTTGTATCTATTTCCATCTCTCTATCTTTTGAGTATCAGATTCTCCAAGCCTTCCTTCGTCATTTCATGTCCCAAAAATTCAGCTGTCTTTTTCAGTTTCCTTTTCGTTTTTATCCTCTCCAAAACTTCGTCTTCATGGTTCGGTCTATGGCATTCTCGGCATCCTTCTGTAGAACTACATTTCAGTTGCTTAAAGTCTTTCATTAATCTTTAATGAGATTGGACTGCATTCGCTGTCATATTCAAGGACGGACATCACATAACAATCGAGTACTTCCATTGTTTCCGACGAAATTTTCCTATCTCTCAATGTTTTTTTTATAAACTTCAAAACTGCTTCATTGAGCTGTTTTTTTTTTGTTTTTTTTGGTTATTTTTTTTCAAACATAAAAGAGTTGAATGAAATTAAAACTTTCATTTCAGTAAAGGAATCTTGCACATAAATGCATGAACAAATCTTAAAAGTTCTTCAAAATAAATAGATAATAAATAAATTTATGCAAAATGAAAAATAAATTCTCCACAGAAATGTTTGGTACATGTACACAAGTAACATAAAAATTAATTAAAAATCCAGCAGTTGAGCGAGATATGACACAAGGTCTTTTTTAACGTAGGGAGCCCGAAAGCGTAGGGACGGGCGAAGAAAAAAGATTCCCCAGTCCCCGCCACCGCCGGTTACGCTGGTTCACCCCTCTGGTGCAACGGGGTGGCGCCGACTCGGGACACTGTTCA
>JBBBDQ010000430.1:920000-957500 GCA_037127315.1 Ascarosepion bandense
GTCATATTCTAAATGAGCTTAACTTGATCATTCTCGCCTACTGACGTCAGTAGTTATAATTATTCTTATTATTTTATGTGGTATCATTTTACCAGAGATTAATTTTAAGTGGTCAATTATCATATTTAGGAGTCTATGAGTAGGAAAGTTATCTATGCAAATTTTGAATGTTTTGTTTAGATATACAGGTTTTTTTCACATATGTGCAGTTCCACACAAAGTAATCTTTTGTAGTTCTCAGATGGTGATGTGTCTAGCAATTGTACTCACATGATATTATTACGCCTCTTTATCGTACCCAGTGCCCCTATCATCACAGGGATAATTGCAATTATAAGTTACCAAATGTTTTTGCTTTTCTTTTTTTTTTTTTACTTCTTCTTTTTCTGCTTATTATTATTATTATTAATATTATTATTATCATTATTATTGTGTCTCTTGCCAGAGAGTAATTTTAAGGGCCTAATTACCAAGTCCCCTCCGGGGTCTATGAGTCAAAAGGTCACAATAGGAGAATTATCAACAATTTGAATGATTTCGTTTAGACGGAGTGGGTTTTGCAATTATGTTAAGTTTTGCAGAAAGTAATCTTTCTGGTGTGCGTTGTGGTGCAGGGATATCGGAACGGAACAAGAAATCGGAGAGCCGAGTTCGAATTCCAGTTGAATTCTATGCATTCACTTATGCGCAAATACATTGGGAAAGGTTTTAATCCTTCTCTTCCCTCCAGTTATGGGTTAAATAACAGGACAGATTGGATTCTATAATCTTAGCTGACAACCAGTCTACCGCAGAAAGTAATGGCAACCTACTGCGGGATAATATTCTACCCAGTCAGTCATGTCTCTTTCGAGACATGATCGCCGGATTCTTTTGTAGCTCTGATATGCCCAGGAATTTTATACATCACATGAGAAACAGATTTACTCTAATTCAGATTATTTTGTTTTTCTTCTAATTCAGATTATTTTGTTTTTCTTCACTATTATTGTTAACACTATTTTTTGTTATTATCGCTAGTATTATTATTCTGTTATTGTTATTATTAATATTAATGTTATTATTGTTGTTGTTATTATTATTCATGTGTTATGTTTGCCAAGACTAGATTATTATATACTTACATATTTGATTATACGTAAAAATATTAACAAAAATGATTATAATATAAAAACTTGCGGTTGATGAATTTTGAGAAAAAAAGCTCGTATAATAAAACTTAATATATATATATATATATATATATATAGTGTATCGAGACAGTAACTAATTATCTAAACGTATACTGTTAAATTTAAGAGACAATGAATGTCTATTATGTTTAATCATGAGCCGTTCTAAACACCGTATTTTGGCTTTAATTTCAGTTGAAAATAAATGTTGGAGAATTTTTGTCTTTATTTTCAACGGCTCATGATTAAACATAATAGACATTCATTGTCTCTTATATTTAACAGTATATATATATATATATATATATATATATATATATATATAGATATATATAAGTCAGAATATTCATGATATAAAACAATTCTATGTAACCGTTTTGTGTCGTACATAATTAGATGAGGAAAACTCTTTCAACAAAAATGATGATTTGTTTTAATCATTCCACCTAAAGTAGAGATATAAAGCCACTAAGACGCAGGGATTTACCCAGAGAGACAGAAACTTAGAAAGAAAAAGTTACTGAAAAAGGTAAGACAATACAATAAAAAAATAAAAGAAAGAGGAGAGGGTTGACGTAGCATTTCAATGTTATTAGATCGGATTTGAAAGGATAGCTCGCAGCCTGGAAGAGAATTCTACAGGCAAGAATTGCATAGATGTAGACATAGGAATGAATAGGAAATGCATCGTCACGAGAAGAGGAAATAAAAGTAAAAAAAAAACTTTTCGGTCAGTCCCTGAAGGTATTTTTTTTAAAATCTGCATTTTTTTTTTAAATTTTGTTCAGAAGTTTGTTGAGCTGAAAAGTTTTAGTAAGCAACTGAAACTGAGACAGTCTTAGAAAGAAATTAAAAAATAAAAGGGAAATAAACACGAAATCAGAATAGGATAAAGAAATGCATAAGAAATCAAGAAATGGATAATACGCGCAAGAAGAACAATTAATGTTCCTTCCTCTTAGTCGCGCGAAACATACCCTAGCCAGCGGCTTCCAGCTTGTTCCTGATTTTGACCGGGTATAATCTGGACACTTTCTCTATGATGACGTGCCTTTCCATTTCCGATGTCAGGCTGGAAACTGTCGTGTAAATTCTTTTCATATGTCTTAATGTGTGAGCCTTAATACCTTATGTAACACACACACACACACACACACACACACTCTCTCTCTCTCTCTCTCTCTCTCTCTCTCTCTAACACACACATACATACATATATACACTCGCTTCCACCTTCTCTCTCCCTCTACCCTTTATCTCTCTATATATACATATATACAGAGAGAGGGTGTGAGAGCGAGAGAGAAATGGTATATATATATATATATATATATGCTCAGGGTTTTAAAAAAAGGAAAGAGCACATCACGAAAATTTAATAAAAGCAAATTCTAAGCGACAGAAAAAAATATTCAACACATTTGTGGATGGGAAAATGTTTCAAATTTAATTATGTTAAGATTCCACATCGCAAATGCAGGACACAAAATTACGTTTCTTGTGAGGCACCCATTGTAAGGGTTGATGCAAATGATAACAATTTAAATTTATAAAAATGTGAAAAAAATCAAGCAAATATATTTTTAACGAGATTGTAAACAATGTTCATTTATATTAATAACTTAAGCCTTTCCTTATCTAGTAATGTGTTCAAGGCGTTTTTCTCTCTTAGAATTTGTTTATATTAAATTTTCCAAATCTGATCTTCCATTTTGAATAATATAGAGTCATAGAATTATAAATTAAAAATACATTGCTACACAGGAATTTCTATGTTTCGAGATTTCTATCTCGTCATTAGGCAATGTTAGATGTTAGTTGTGAAAATGATTTTTATTTAAATACAAGAAACAATCTGTTTGCTATCTATGGACGTGAGAAAACCCAAAATTTGTGTGCGTGTGCCTGTGAACTAATAAGAATAAAGATTCACTTTGGAATATGGCCAGTAGTTTCTATTTTTAGGGAATACATACTTTCGTTCTTTCCTTCCTGGTGGTCAAAGTGTTAACCTATATTTTACCTTATTTGATTTTTATCTTTTATTTTTATTACCCTCACTAGGTCCTATTATCTTTGATTTATACATTATTGTCGGAAAAATATTCTTTCAGCTTTTCCCTATCTTGACCTCATAGAAAACAGGAAAGAGATTAATATACACGCTGTCTGTCTTCTTCTGCCGAGCGCCCCATAGCTCAGAGATGAATCTCCGACTGACGCCAGTTCGGTCGGATTTCAATGCTGGGTTAACAAGCAATCGGAGTCTAACTGTACTGATGAGCTGTGACACAGCGAAACAGATCTATCTGCGGATGACTATATATATATATATATATATATATATATATATATATATATATATATATATGCTGTGACACGCATAAGTATTGGACACATGTTATTTTCTGTTATAAATCTAGTTTATTTTCGCCATTTTGCCTGATATTTGGTAAGTAATATTTCGTAAAGTTGTTTTAATTGCATGTGGAAGGAAAACTAAAAACTCATGGTTGAATCCATTTTTTTATCAAAGTTCAAAATTACCCTATGCAAAAGTATTGGAGATATAAATTTAATATTTTGTTGCGTAACCTCTTTTGTTTCACTACTTCCGGTCGCTTTCTATAGTTGGTCACAAGTTTTCTACACTGATCCATCGTTACTTTACCCCATTCTTCCTTGCATAATTCCTCTAATTGCTTGATATTTTGTGGATTCTGCTTATGAACTTTAACCTTCAAAGTATTCCACAAATTCTCAATTGGATTCAAATCAGGAGACTGACTTGGCCAATTGAGAATATTAATACCATTATTTTCAAATTATTCCTTTGTAAGTCTTGCGGTATGTTTGGGATCATTGTCTTGTTGAAGCACAAAATTCCGACCATGTCCTAAAGAAGTTGCAGATTTCTGAAGGTTCTTCTCTTGAATCTCCCTGTATTCATTCTACCATGGATAACTTGTAACTAACCAGTGACCTTGGATGAAAAGCATCCCATATCATAATGGAATCACTCCCAAACTTAACTGTGGGGATGGTATTGTGCTTGTTGAAGTTAGTGCCATTTTTGGCCAAACACGTGTTGATGTGTTCCTTCCGAAAAGTTCAAATTTCGCTTCATCCTCCCAAATTACCTTTTTCTAGAACTGCATACCTTTCTTTTCACAAGTTTCGACAAACTTTAATCGGTCTTTGACATGTTTGGTTTTCAGTAAAGGCACTTTTCTTGGTGATCTTGAATGAACGCCTGTACGATATAGAAGTCTGCTAATGGTATCCTTATTGCATTAATTCAATTACACTCAAGATCAGTTTTATTTTCAGAACGAGTAATGAAGCTATTTTTTTTTTTTTGCACATTTCTGCTGATCCACTTTGAAGTCCCTGCAAGTATTTAAGTTTTAAATTTATACTAAGATAAACCTTAAGAAAAACCATTAACAAACAGAACCTAATTCCGTTACAATCCGGTGCACTAAGGAGTTGGATAAGAGGGGAGAAAAAAAGAAATCCGCGGAATAAGGACAAGACATACGATACTCCGCAGTAAAGAAAAAAAAAACCAAACGGAACCAACCACAAAAAAAAAAACGACGAGCCGTAGTGTGAAACCTGCGTAGGTTTTGGCTAGCTTGAGATTCTTTGTATATATATATATATATATATATATAGGTGTCAATCCATAAATGGTGAGGATAATCCAACAAGATTACCTTAATATAAAATATTAATTGGTAAATCCATATAGAGAGCTCGATAGGTGTTAACCAGCGATATGAAGTTTATAAAGGAAAACTCTACGCGTCATATTTGTTATAAACTATCGTTCATTTCAATGAGTTTAATTAGCTCATATCATCAGACATTTTACTATATTTTCTCCATCTGGTACAAAATTTTTGCTGGAATGAACGTTTTCTTAAAATGAAGAGAGGGATAATAATAAAAATAATAATAATAAACATAAGATTACAAACAAACAAATAAATGACAATAAATGTTAGGGGAAAGAGAAAAAGGAAAAAAGAAAAGAAATGAAAGGGAGGGAATAGGGAAGAAAGAGATAGAGTCCGGTTCCAAATATGGGTGTACCATATGAAGAAAGACATTTTTATTATCATTAGTATATATATATATATATATATATATATATATATATATATATACTAATGATAAAGATAAAGGGCTGGGTAATTTTGGGCCCTGGCCAGAGCGTACGCTTTCGGGTACCCCACAAAAATCTCGTTCTTCTGCCATATCCCGTCTTAATGGGGAGTTAAGATCAATATCGTGGTTTTCTAAGCGCAGCTTAGATGTGGCACACGGCCGAAACAGGAGTGAATTCACTACTCAGTTGAAAGGGGTCTTACAATACAAACTTGCTAAAGATTACACCACGTCGAGGTGTCCAAAAACGAGGTAAATATCTGTCCATGACATTGTTCAGAGATTAATGAATTTCGGCTTTAATAAACTCTACTCCAATATCTCAAGGTACTAAAAAAAGAGATAATGAATACCCTCTTGCTTCTGATACCTTGTATTCAATGATTAGCTGTTGCATTTTATATAGGGAAAGAGGAGACTATTATAGTGTAATTCATATTGCCTAAATCTATCTAAACTTATTTATAAATGAAACTTTGTCTGTGTGTGTGTGTGTCTGTGTGTGTGTATCCGTTGCCTATAGACTCCGAAACGGCTGAGCCGATTTTCTTGAAAATTTATACATTTGTACTATAAGCGTCTGCGAGTGTTCTTAGCTAGGATTTGTGTCGAGGCACCCCGGATAAATATTGAACATCGATAATCGAAAAAATCGGGTTATAGAATGAGTGGTCCGATTTTTATCAAATTTGATACACTCATAGAAAAAGACACAAGAAACGATATTCAGAAGTTTCAAGGTTTCAGTTCTTACAATAGTGGAGAAAATCGATAATATATATATATATATATATATATATATATATATAAGGCAAGATGTTTGTGTGTGTCTATTTATCTGCCTGTATGTCTGTATTTTTTTCAGCCCTTTTCTTTTAGTCTTTGCACCGTGTTTGGTTTTAAATAGGTATAATAGTAGTTCTTAGTCTCAGCCATGATGCCATTTACTCAGAGGACTTATTTAGCCTTCAAAATTCAGCTTACGACGGGAAAAACCTATTTGATATCGATACCAGGAAATCAAAATTTGACTTACATCCATTCATTTTTCTTTCAGTCTACGGTTTCGCTTTAGCTGGAAACAACTATTGCTTTTTAGACTTTCGTGCTAACGTCCAAATGGTCTGAGCTCCAGGACCATGGATTAGTTTCAAAGCTTTCATTACACCCGATGAACGCCGGGCTATAATGCTAGTAATACTATATCTGAGCCAGCATTCCCTCAGATTATCTTTAATCGTCTGTGGCTAAGGATTTCTTTTTTATAACTTTTAACAAGTAATCAAGAACCTGCTGACTGCTATTACTTGGAGACAAGATGGATACCGAGAAATAAATCGTTTTGCCTTAGATAAGGCAGGAAGTCACTCGCAAAAGCATCCGGGCGTTCACGTCATTTATATGAGTTATCTTGGTGAAAAATGTAATCAGCAATCCGAGTTCAGATTTCAGTTGAGGCTGTTGAGTTGTGAGACATTGAATCCTTCCATTCCTTCCTGTTTACTATATCGGATTGAATTTTTTGTTTTTCTAGCTGGGTGATAATCAATTTGAGAGTTATATTTAGTTACCCATTAAGAGCCTGTTTTTCGCTTCGTATAGTTTTCAAAATACACGTTCGTTTATTTTGATTCTCCCGACCTTTGTCTTTTTTATTTTTTTTCCAAATTAATATATCAAAGTGATACATTTAAATTCGTTTTGCCTATTAAACACTTCCTGTTCTTCAATTCTATATACTCTTTAGTTCTGCTATATATATATCCGAGTGAATAAGAAACGAAGAAGCATTTATAACGTTTAAAATATTAATTTAAAACAGTGCTTGATATATAATATAGAGCTGTGGGACACCACTTGATGAGGCATTGTAATTTTATAGTGGGTTGCTTATCTATTCTTTTTCTGTTGTAGTGGGAGTCCGTTCTAGTGAAGGGTAGTTGTATACTGTTGCAGGTTAACAGAATTTGGTCTTGTGGTAGATAGCCCACTATCAGTTATAAAATGATTATAAACTCAAGAAAAGCAAATTGAGTAGGAAATAACATTTTTTATATATACACATATGAATTAATATGTGTATATATAAAAAAAAGTTTTTAAAAAACTACATAAGTAAAAGTTTTTAAAAAACTTATGTATTTCATACGATTTATAGTATTTATTGCTAAGTAGATAATTCTAAATGAAAATAGAATGGCTCTTTTGTTAATACTAGTTTGCAAAATTTTACCAGGTAGCCAGTAAGCCAATTACAGTAATACTTGAATATAAGTCCAACGGAGGTTAAAATTTTCATGGTAAATAATAAGCTAAAAGAGAATTAAGGCTTAGGAATGTCTTTGATGTAGTCGCTCCTAGTTTTGAGACAGGGGAGAAGGAAAGAGCGTAGTAGCCACTTGACTCAGGTCAAGGAGATATTGATTACACTCTTCTTCTCACGGTCTGCTTGTCTGCTGGGGTGTGTCTGTATCAGCCTTTTATTTCTGCTTTTTGGATCAAAGCAGCTCGTTTGGAATTTCACACTTGTATTTGATTCTGGGCTTCCCATTGGCTGATAAATAAAATTCGCGTAGGCTCGAGAAATGGAAATTTAATACTTGATTAATTTTTATTTTTCAACCGGAACATCTGCTCGAACCCGGATGCGCACAGTCGATTTTTGCTCATTTTTTTGGTTGTGAGGGTGCAAACATCCGGTCCATCTCTTTTCCTCGGTCGGTATCACCACAATTTCAATGTCGAAACAAAATATACTATTTGTAGTGGATATAAAAAATGTGTATATGTTCAAAAATATAATTTATAATATATATATATATATATAGCATGGTGCACAATAAGTATACAGTAAATGATAGCCTATAATGTTCTCAACTACCCACCAATTTTTGCCAACATTATATATACATATATATATATATATATATAGACAGAGAGAGAGAGGGGGGGGAATAATACAATGAAGGAAATATAAATAATACTATAAAGGAAATAGAAGATGGAAATTGACAGTGCATTTACATTTTTGGAGATTGTAGCTATCAGGGAAGCAAGTAAATAGAAGTGAGGTCCTCAGATTGTAAGTGTGAGAAGAGAAACTATTAAAGTAGAAAATGTGGTTACATTTAGGTATTTTATTCATGTGGTTAGGTCACTAGAAAAACTTTAAACTTTAAAGCCATGAAAGTATTTGTAGAAAAGTCAGAGGGAAGCTACGGAGAGAAAGTGACTAAATTCCAGATGCCAAGTCAGGATCGATAACATTACAGATTCATTTTTGGATTTTGTCGAGAATTTTGAGGACGTATAGCAGGACCACACATGACAACAGTATTCAATGTATGGAAGAATTATAAATGTGCCACATCGTGTCCGACACAGTGACTCAACCTTTCTAAAATGAGACGCAGCTATATTTCCTATGTAGTCATTTCACATTTATTTTTCTATCGTAAACTTAATGGCGGTAGTTTTTTTTTTTTTTGGTTCACTTTAACTTTAATGTTCATCGTATTCTTTAGTTTCTCTTCTCTTCTTCTCTATCTTCCTCGCAAGAACAATTCTAAATAGATTCTTACTGATCTCCGTCTCTTTTAATATTTCTCCATCTTCTTTTTGTTAAGTTATTCTCAACAAACGAACTGGTTGGGTATAATTATAAACAGAATATCTACTTAAATACGAGTATCAATCCAAAATAATGTTCAAACAAATAATTTTCAATTGTCGGTTGTTTATAACGAGTTTCGTTAATCTTTGTTAATTTCCGTAATATATATATATATATATATATATATATATATATATTAATCGTGTCACTCCAAGCAAGGCATTCCACTGACACTACTATAGCGCAGGCGGTTACATAGAAGAATTGGGTATAGGAAATATCAGAAGGAGGGTGATAGACGATTTAGGATGTACATAGGGAGAGAGTTGGAGAGAGCGGGTGTGAGTTAGTGTGTTAGGAGGTGTCTATTGACCTTACATTTAAACTCCTGGAGGTTGTAGCCGTCGGGGAAGCAAGCATGCGGTAGGGAATTCCACAGGCGGGAAGTGCGAGGAAAGAAACTGTTGGAGTAGAAATTGCGGTAACATTTCATCGGTTTCACTGTAAAAGGGTGTGACCTAGTTGCCAATCTAATATCTTGTGCAAATTCACATCTGGGGGCACCAGTGATTTAAGTCGTCAGAGCAGAAGCCATGAAAGTATTTATAGAAGAGGCACAGGGAAGCCACGTCACGCCAGTGAAAGAGATACTGCAGGCGGTCAGCCAAGTTGGTATCAATCACATGACAGATTCTTCGCTGTAATGGCGGTAGATTTTTTTAAGAACCCCGAGGAGAATAGAAGGGGCACCCGACCAGATGTGGCAGCAGTACTCAATACACGGGTGGATGGTGGATTTATATTATTGCAGGATAGATTCAGGCGGAAAGAATTTCTGGGCCCTGCACAGAGAGCCGACTTTCATAGCTGCGGATTTAGCAATGGATTCGACGTAGTTATTCCACTTGAGGTCTGCTGAGAGTGTCAGGCCAAGCAGGCGTAGTGATTTACTCTCTGGGAGGCAAGCCTGTTCCATGCTAATGGGGGGAGGTGCGGTTGTCTGTGGTGGTTAATTGACAACAGCTTCGTTTTTGG
The DNA here is from genome assembly GCA_037127315.1 of Ascarosepion bandense. NCBI lineage: Eukaryota > Metazoa > Mollusca > Cephalopoda > Sepiida > Sepiidae > Ascarosepion > Ascarosepion bandense. The sequence goes on from JBBBDQ010000430.1 coordinate 929,994, forward strand.
AAGAATTGAATTTTACGAGCCATTTCTTACCCCAATCCACCACGGATTGGAGGTCCTTCTCAATCTCGGCAGCGAGGTTCGACTTGTCGCCTTGTCGCGTTTGTATGGTAATTCTGGTAGTCATGTCCGTTTAATACCTCCTTCAGTGTGCGGTTAGAGAGGAATTACCGGATTAAGTCCAACAAAAGTTCAGTTATGCCATAGCTTTGCAGTTTCTGTAGAAGGCCGGCATGCCATACTCTGTCGAATGCTTTAGAGATATCCAAGGCGACGGTTCGAGCTTCACCATTCTTGTTGAGAGCCTGGTATATATACTCGGTGATGGTCGTTAGCATATCAGCAGTAGACCTGGTGAAGCGGAAGCCATACTGTTTGTCCGAGAGGAGCTCGTGGGCTGTGAGATGCTGAACGACCTCGGCATTGATAATGGCTTCGAAGACTTTGCCGAAGATCGGAAAAAAGGCTCATGGGGTGGTAATTTGCGGGGTCCGATTGTTCACCAGTGTTCTTGAATATTGGAACCACAGAAGAAGAAGCAGGAGGAAGATAGGCAGAGGTTGTAGAGCTTAGAAAGAATAGGGAGAGTTCAGGTGTACAATTCTTCAAAACTATGATTGGGATTCCAATCCTCACCACTCGCTTTGTGAGGGTCCAGTTTTGAGATTATGCTAGAAATCAGCGAGGGCGTGATTCAATTGGGCCTCATATATATATATATATATATATATATATATGTTTATAATTATTTTCAACCAGTTCTTTCTTGAAATTTATATTCCAATATTTCCAGACTTCCACTACCGACCATAATTATTAGTCTATTCGGTTTTTAAAAAAACTTATGTATTTCATACGATTTATAGTATTTATTGCTAAGTAGATAATACTAAATGAAAATAGAATGGCTCTTTTGTTAATACTAGTTTGCAAAATTTTACCAGGTAGCCAGTAAGCCTTTGCCTCGGCTAGCCAATAAGAGTAAGAGACTGGCATGGGGAAGAGAGCACAAAAACTGGACACCAGAACAGTTCATTTGATGCACATATTATTGTGTAGTATTAAAACAGACCAATTCTATTTTCATTTAGAATTATCCACTTTTTTTAAACAGGAGTGACCTAATAATTATGGCCGGTAGTGTAGGTACTTATCATATTGATACACCGGTTCTCGCACAGTTACGAAATTTAAGCAACGTCGGGACTGATCAGCACCGAGATCAGTGGCCGTTTCGGAATAGCAGGTGCTGTAAGATCCTGTTGTTGCATGGATTTTCTTAACGAAGAGCCAAGTTCTACTTCAAAATGTGTTCGTTATATTCACTAAAGCATAGATAAAAAACATAAATGTGTTTTCTGTCTTTTGCAAATAGTTTATAAACCGTAAAAACGAATTAATTTTTCAATCAATCATTAACATAAATTCAGTCAGTCAGTTAAGTGCCATACGTGATACACGTTTTGGGCGATCATGTCTCTTTCGAGACGTGACTGACTGAGCTGAAGATTATCCCGCAATATGTTGCCATATCTTTCTGAGGTAGACTGATTGCCAGCCAAGGCTAGAGAACCCAATCTGTTTTATTATTTAACCTATAACTGAAGGGAAGGATGGATTACGACCTCTCGACCACGAATGACGATCATTCTGAACGAAGTCAAATTAAGCCTATAACATAATTTTCAATTCATCGTAATGACCATATCTGCTCTGAAATGTATCGTATCGTCAACAAATGTAAACATGTTACGGAAACAAAGAAGACTGGTTATAAACAACCGCCAATTTGGAATGATTTCTTTGAACATTATTTTTGATCGATACTTGTATTTAAGTAGATATTTTGGTTATAATCAAACAGTATTATATATCTATTTCTACCGGCCTGATTATTTACGATAAACTTTTTTACGAGTATCGATCAAAAATATTGTTCAAACAAATCGTTATATATATATATATATATATATATATATATATATATATATATATATATATATATTCTAAACATATGCTGTTAAATATAAGAGACAATGAATGTCTTTTAATCATGAGCCGTTCTAGACGTCGTATTTTTGCTTTAATTACAGTTGAAAATAAAGACAAAAACTCTCCAACATTTGGATACTTATGTATTGATTTTCTTTTTTCGGCTCACGTGAGCCATCTTCAGAGAGGTTGTTTAGACTGAAATATTATAACATCCACCATCACCGACGATTTTATTTTGTGTTGACATAAAACTCCGCTTGGTAACGGCAATAGTTACCAAAAATAATAAACGCAGTTCTTAAATTTGCGATGCGGTTTTATGACGTCACACAGAGTGATAGCGCGAAATGACAACAAAACCATGTAGTCAAATGCAATGTAATATGTTATTTCCGGTTTTAAAGTTGATTTTATTGAGTGTTGATTGTTTAGATTTGATGTACATCGCCTCCAATATCTGCAGGTTCCTCTTACTGTGTGTATGAGTAAGGATCACCGTATTGTTGACCAAAATCTGTCTGATATTACCTACATGTTTATGTTTTTCAGAGAAATGTTGTTTAATATTACTCTGATCAGAAAGATGACATGTAAGTCTACGGAAGAGCGTGGTTGTAGTAAAACCAATATATGTACTAGGTTTTTTATTAGTATCAGAGATGCAATCTCTGAATGGGCATGTAAATTGGTACACTACATTGGTTTTTTGTAGAGAATTTAGTTTAGTGCCTGTTCGGTTATTATAGACTATGAGGTCAATTGTTTTAAACTTTTATAATATATAATGAGTTTAATTTGATTATTACTTTCCACTGGTTTAACATTTCTATGTTTTATGTTTTTGAGAGTTTTTCATCTTGTTTATAATTATTATGTATTTGGTTGCAGTAGTATAAGTTAATAGTGTTATGTTTATTTTGATGTAAACCGTTATTATTAATATTATCATTTTTGTTAGAGCTATTGTTAGTTTTGTTGAGATACATTTTAAGCATAGAAGAAAATCAATAAATAATTATCCAAATGTTGGAGAATTTTTGTCTTTATTTTCAAGTGAAATTCAAGCAAAAATACGACGTTTAGAACGGCTCATGATTAAACATAATAGACATTCATTATATATATATATATATATATATATATATATATATATATATATATATATATATTATTTCTGAACGAGTTATTTCGATACCCAGTTTTCTACCATGAGTGGTGTCTAGCGGTGTTTTATTTGAACGTTTACGTGGCAGAGAATTTTTTTAAAGCAAAATGTTTTAATTAAAACGAATGATGGCGTTTTTGTCTATGTTTGTATGAATCTAAGAGGTATTTCTTAGTGTGGATGCACATAGTCATAATTTCCGTTCTTTCATTTACCAGTTATTTTTTGTTTGGTAATAGCATAATTTCTAACTTTTCCTTTTGGCACAGTAAACATATTTTGCTACCGTTGTAAGGCTTGGCTGTTTTTACAATGCTCCACGTTATGTCTGGGTTTTTCCTTATTTTGATTTTAATTTCCACACATGGCTATCCAATTTTGTAATTTTTTTAAATTTTTCTATTTTGAATGTAGACCTTTAATTAAACCACTTTGGTCTTAAATTTGTCTTTGGTTGAGACCCAAATATATATTATTTTGGCCATTTTGGTCATGTACCTTTGCCATGTAATTAATTTCTTTCTTGTTGCAGAGTCCTTGAAGTAGACATTTATTTTTCTACCTGCAGTTTCAAACTTTGTTAGTGCTTTTTTTTTTACAATGCTATTTAAGTTTCTGACGTTTTGATTTTTATGAAAATATCTAAATTACTAGTGCAACTAAGGGCTTAGTTTGATTGTGTTATGTTGAAAAGTTTGTTTAGTTCTGATTCTTCTGGAAAGTTTTTTATCTATTAGTTTACAAAATATTTGTCCTATTTTGGTCTTTACCTCTAAATTAAATGGTGGGTTGAACCAGATAATGTTCGTTTTCTATTGTTGTTTTGGATTTTTCTGTTTGGTTAAGAATTATATTGTAAAATGTTTTTATGGCCAGATTTTCTTAGTGCATCCTCATACGTAGTTTTCTTTTCATTAAATATTGATTTGTTTGACGAATTATTAGATGTGTTCACTTTTACTTTTCGGGTGATTGGCTTTTGTATTTATGTATGATAACTTAGCCTTTGTTTTCATGTATGGCGAGACATAGCCAGTTTGTAAATTAAGTTCTACATCAAAATATTGTACCACTTTATTATTTGTCTCTACTATTATATCAAAATCTAGCATATGGGAATAGCATAACCTCTTAACTTTTCTTCTTGGCACAGTCTACATATTTTGCCACCGTTGTAAGGCTGGGCTGTTTTTACAATACTCCACGTTATGTCTGGGTCTTTTCCACATGTGGCTAGCCAGTTTTGTACAGTTTTTTAAGTTTTCTATTTTGAATGTAGACCTGTGATTAAACCACCTTGTCTTAAAGGTGTCTTTGGTTGAACCCAAATATATTTTATTTTGGCCATTTGGGTCATGTACCTTTGCTTTGTAAATGCTTTCTTTTGTGTTATATAGTCCTTGAAGTGGACATTTATTTTTGTCCCTGCAGTTGCATTCTTTGTTAGTGGTTTTGTTTTGTACAATGCTATCTTAGTTATGAAACTATCTAAATTAATAGTACAACTATAGCTTAGTTTGATTGTGTTTCTGTTAAAAATTTTGTTTAGTTCTGATTCTTTTGGGAAGTGTCTATCTATTAGTTTAAAAATATTTGTCCTATTTTGGTCTTTACCTCTAAATTAAATGGTGGGTTGAACCAGATAATGTTTCGTTTTCTATTATTGTTTTTGATTTGTCTGTTTGGTTGAGAATTATACAGTAAAATGTTTTTATGGCCAGATTTTCTTAGTGCATCCTCAAAGATATTTTTCTTTTCATTAGATATTGATTTGACAAATTGTTAGATAGTCTGTGTTCTATTTCTTTGTAAATGTGTTTAATTATACTTTTTGGATGACTGGATTTTGTATTTATGTATGATAACTTAGCATTTGTTTTCATGTATGGCGAGACATTTTCCGTTTGTAAATTAAGTTCTACATCTAAATATTGTACCACTTTATTATTTGTCTCTACTATTATATCAAAATCTAGTTCTTTGAATAATTTGAAAAGCGCTTTCCTTATTTTATCATTTTTTCTTTTGTTGTCTGGTGATATCATTAATCCATCATCTCTATATAATCCATGATTCTCAATATAGATTAATTTTGTTGATTTTATTTATAATATATATGCCCATCAATTCTGAAATTTCTGCTCTATCATACGATTCTTGTGGTATATCGAATGCTCCGTTGTTGGATCTCTTGATCCATACTTTACCTTTGTGGAAAGGTATAGATTTGCGACAATGTAGGATTATATCAATATGCTCAGATGATATATTTATGTTCATTTTAGCAATATTAAATGCTTCCAGTAAACCTTTTTTCAGAAATTGATTGGTAAAAGTTTTTTGTCATATTTGATGAACGTTTATTTAATTCTGCATTTAATTTTTTGGAACCAGGAAATACAATCACTTCTATTTTTCCACTGGTTTGCTTGAGTGGCTGCTCTTAGCAACTGAAGCAAATCGCCTGAAGACACCACTCATGGTAGAAACCTGGGTAGCGTAATAACTCGTTTAAAAATGGAAAATATTCAAACGTTCTACAATATAATTTTATTGAACACTTTTTAACAAAAATGTGCACTGGTCTAACCGCATTATGACCAAAAACTAAGTATTAAACAATCAATCAATCAATATATATATATATATAAATACATTGCGATACGGAAATGTTTCGAGATTTCTATCTCGTCATCAGGCAATGTTAGATGTTAGTTGTGAAAATGACTTTCATTTAAATACTAAAAGCTATCCATTTGCTATTTATGCATGTAGGAAGACATGAAATTTATGTGTGTCCTTTTTAACTAATCAGAATAAAGATTCACCTTGAAATTTGGCTAGTAGTTTCTATTTTTAGGGAAGACATACTTTCTTTTTTCATCCCTAACGGTCAAAGTGTCAACCTACATTTAACATAGTTTTATTTTATTTTTTTTTATATTTATTTTTATTTAGGATTACTAGATCCTATTACCTTTGATATATACATTCTTGTACAAATAATGTTCTTTCTGCTTGCTCTATATCTTGACCTCTTCTCATAGAAAAGAGGAAAGAGATGAAAAAGAGAGAATACTTTTATCATATCTATCTATCTATCTATCTATCTATCTATCTATCTATCTATCTATCTATCTATCCCAGTCTGTTCAACATCTATCTATCTATCTATCTATCTATCTATCTATCTATCTATCTATCTATCTATCTATCTATCTATGTCTGTTCATATCTATATAATTCAATCATTAATATATAATTATTTAATCTGTTTTCACCAGCGAAAATTCTTCTTCATATACCGTTGTCCCTTCAGGATGTAGCCCACTTGGTTCTGTCTCTTTTTGCTCTCAAAATATTTTTTCTTGGTATCTTTTCCAAAACCTGCTCCGCCATCTATTTGCTCAAACCTATCAAGTAGGTCTCGCGCTGCTTTCCCCTCTGTCTTTTTTTATCCGTCTTGTTAATATTCAATTCTCCTCGCCCTCCTCCTTATGTGTCCCAGAAACCTCATCTGTCTTTTCCTGGTGTTAAGTATTAATTGTTTTTCCCGCTTGCATGCTCTCCAACATCACATCGCGATTCACGTGATTCGTCTATGGTATCCTCAGCATCCTCCTGTAAAACCACATTTCCGCTGCCTCAAGCTTATCATCAATCCTTGATAAGATCGTCTAACATTCACTTCCGTACAGAAGGACAGATATCACGTAGCAAACCAGCACACTTTTTTGTTTTATATGAGATTTTACTTTCTTCTCTGGTCAGCTTCTGAAATGCGTTTTTTGCCATGCCATTGCATTTTAGATCTTCATGTTGCACTTTCCATCCTTTGTCAGAACACTTCCTACTTCTCTTTGCTGATGATCATACATTCATTTTTCTTGAAGTTTCTGCTCAGTCTTTCATCTCGCTTTCTTTTGCTACCTTTTGTAGAAAGTCTTGGATTTTCATTTCCATGTCTTCTATCAGCACCGTGCTATCCGCGTATCTTATATTATTGAGATTGTGGCCGCAGGGTTTTTATTTCTCTTCATAATTTCCTGCTATTCGGGTTGAGTAGATCGAATGAGAAAAAACATCCTTGTCTTACGCCTATTTCTTTTTTATATACCTCCTGAGTTTGCTTTCTATCCTTACACAAGCGGTACACTATCTATAGGAATAGACTCCTCCTCCGTCGATAAATGATAACCTGCGTGACTTCCGGGAACGCAGCTGTGACGCAGTCACGAGGCAGTCGTTGGACAGTCTTTAGGCAGTCGAGAAGCAGCGTGACTACACCGTTTGGACGTACACTTCCTTTTGCTGACATTTAAAACGTTACTTTGTATATATGTTCTGTTATTCTAATAAACTGTTTTAACCTACCGTCTTGTCTTCCGTGTTTTTCTTCCTGACCCAAACAGGCCACAACAAATTAGCGACTAATATTCGCCACAACATCGATCATCTCTATCAAGTCCTTGTGGTGTACTTTGTAACCCACATCTATCTATCTATCTATCTATCTATATATATATATATATATATATATATATATATATATATAACGTATACTATCCAGGTAAATTCCGACAGAGACGAACTCAGAAGAACTCAATGTTAAATTCATTTATTTAATTTAACAGAGTAAAATAATTTAGAAACGATCTTAGATTATTACAATGGGTAATAGATATTTCACCGCATATTGCGGCTCTTCAGACCCAAAGATTTTGGCTTGAAAGCGCCGCAATATGCGGTGAAATATGTATTACCCATTATATATATATATATATATATATATATATATATAGAGAGAGAGAGAGAGAGAAGAGAGAGATATATACACAGACAGATATATATATATATAGAGAGAGAGAGAGAAAGAGAAATATGTTCAGAATTTTATCCAGACATACTGAATAACTTTATATCCGGCTGCTGAACCTTGATATAAATATGTAAACAAAAGCGTCCTTTCGACATGAATAGGCATTCAGTCATGATGTTAATAAATCGACAGTTCGACGTCATTATATGTATTGAGTGGCTTCTGCATTTGCTGCAAATATTCATCAAGTTTTGTTGCATATTCTATATTAGCGGCAAAATATTCCATTGATTAAGCGTGTCTTTGATAATTCATTGAACGAGGAACTTAAAAGTTTATTCTCAAACCTGGCCGAAGATCCGTTGAAAGCTATTCCGGAAAGACTTCCGCAGAACTATTACGACCCAGAAAAATGCTGAACGGTTTGAGAATGCGTCAAAGGAAATTAGTGGTTATAGGCGAAAGATATAGTGTTGTGCTTTCCCTAGACTGTCCCGTAGGTATCTGGTTATTTTAAACTATTGGAAAGCTCAGTTAATAATAAGTTGTAATTTTTTTCTTCCCCATAACGTCATATCAACTCAATATGGAACCTTCTACAGTCTTCATTTAGATGCTTGCCACTTCCGATTTGTCCGAAACTTAAAGCCAACTTTGAAAGAAAAAAATATGCAGACTGTAATCGAAAATAAATTGAAAGAAATAAGGAAGTTGGTCCGGATTTCTAATCTCTCTTCAGGCTGGTTTTCAACTATGAGTTTTTATCTGTAACGTAATAGATCCTGACCTGACGTTTCGACTTCAACCATTTTCTCACTACCATGGCATGGCTTCCGCCTGTCTTTTTTTACAAATATTTTCATGGCAACCTATCTAAAACTTATTCATCTTAGTGCATAAACTGCATGAATTTAAGAACAACTATGTACCCTTTTTACTGTTGAATTACTCAGACACTATCAACAGTAACTATTCTATCAGGTTCATTTGTCACTCTTCTTTCCAGTTGATCTCACTCATAATTTCTTGCTTTCCGCCTGGGGGGGGGGGTAAATATTTGCCAATAGCTGGGACCCTAACAGGTGCTACCACCCCGAGTCAGAGTGAACCTAGAGACAACACCAATTAAGAGGTGGTTCTATGCTTCTCACAACCTCCCAGTCAGAGGCCATGCGGCCGGATGCAGTTTACCGTCTAGCCCAGGACCCATGTTTCTTAAGCAGTTGCTTTTTTATGTTGCTAAATTGTTAATTCCGTTGTATATTTGCGATAATTTTTATGTTTTTAAAGCTCTACTGATTCCTTTAGCAATACGTGCACTCCAATATCCTTATTGTTTGTATATTTTAACCTCCTACATGTCATTAATCACATCAGATACGATGAGAATGATGACAGCAGTGTAAACATTTTAGCGATGAGGATGTTCTGTCCCTACCCTAAGAACATTTTTATGAGCAACGACTAAGAATGTGATATTATGAAGAATTTTTCTGTTTGGAAATTGTTCTCCTGAATTCCCTAGAAAACAAATTCTAAGCAGAAAAGTGTTCGTAATATTAAAAAAAAGAAATTCTTCTGGCGCTCGGAGTGGAATTCTTTGCCGAAGAATATGACGTGAAACAGCTAAGCATCAAATATTTTTCACTTACCTCTAAAGAATGAGTCAGTTGCTTTTTTCTTTACTTTTAATTGGTTTCCTGTTTCCTTTGTCAGAATTATTTATTCCATTTCAGTTTATATACAGTACTGTGCAAAAGTATTAAGGGACAATCTATTTTATCTTTTATGAGGCATATTGACAGAAAATAAACAATTTAATTAAAGTAATTTTATTTGATTTACACAACAAATGCTTTAACAAGAAAAAATATTTGTTACAAAATAAATTTAATATTTAGTATAATAGCCTATTGCTTTGAAATAATAAAATAATTGCTACAATTTACCAATCGCTCCTAGTAAATATATATATATATATATATATATATATATATATATATATATATATATATCTACAGTACTGTGCAAAAGTATTAAGGCACTAATTATTTTATCTTTTATGTGGCATATTGACAGAAAATAAACAATTTAATTAAAGTTATTTTATTTCATTTACTCAACAAATGCTTTAACAAGAAAAAATACTTGTTACAAAATAAATTTAATATTTAGTATAATAGCCTATTGCTTTGAAATAATAAAATAATTGCTACAATTTACCAATCGCTCCTAGTAAAAATATATATATATATATATATATATATATATATATATATATATATCTACAGTACTGTGCAAAAGTATTAAGGCACTAATTATTTTATCTTTTATGTGGCATATTGACAGAAAATAAACAATTTAATTAAAGTTATTTTATTTCATTTACTCAACAAATGCTTTAACAAGAAAAAATACTTGTTACAAAATAAATTTAATATTTAGTATAATAGCCTATTGCTTTGAAATAATAAAATAATTGCTACAATTTACCAATCGCTCCTAGTAAATATATATATATATATATATATATATATATATATATATCTACAGTACTGTGCAAAAGTATTAAGGCACTAATTATTTTATCTTTTATGTGGCATATTGACAGAAAATAAACAATTTAATTAAAGTTATTTTATTTCATTTACTCAACAAATGCTTTAACAAGAAAAAATACTTGTTACAAAATAAATTTAATATTTAATATAATAGCCTTTTGCTTTGATCACAGCCTTCATTCTGTCAGGTATTGGAATCACAAACTTCTTCAATGTATCTAATTGTATCTTCTGCCAAGCAGCTTGTATTTGTTCCCAATATATATATATATATATACGCGCATGTGTACGTGTGTATGGTTTGGCAGTCTTTCTCTTTCATTGTTTTTTGTTATTCTATAATTTTGCGTGCAATCTATCTGCTGTATCACATGACTTCTTTATATTTTACGTGATTAATAATAGCGTTTCCGATTACTCTATACTGAAGCACATTAACGGTTTGTTGTTTTGTTCTTCTAGTAATATTATATATTTTCTAAGACGCCATAAATTTAACTCAAAAGACATTGCTTTATGTTTTGCGTTTCATGACCTTAACATACTCAGATTTCAGACATCAATGCTTTTCTTTCTCATGAAAGATTATGAAAAATATAAAGTAAGGAAATATGTTGACGCCGTGTCGTCTTGACACAATCCTTACAGTCGTCGTATAAGAATACAGATGAGCCGAGATAGATAGATAGATAGATAGATAGATAGATAGATAGATAGATAATGTACAAATGATATAGATAGATAGATACGTAGATAGATAGATAGATAGATAGATAGATAGATAGATAGATAGATAGATAATCTACAAATGAGATAGATAGATAGATAGATAGATAGATAGATAGATAGATAATCTACAAATGAGATAGATAGATAGATAGATAGATAGATAGATAGATAGATAATCTACAAATGAGATAGATAGATAGATAGATAGATAGATAGATAGATAGATAATCTACAAATGATAGATAGATAGATAGATAGATAGATAGATAGATAGATAGATAGATAGATAATCTACAGAAATGAGATAGATAGATAGATAGATAGATAGATAGATAGATAGATAGATAATCTACAAATGAGATAGATAGATAGATAGATAGATAGATAGATAGATAGATAGATAGATAGATAGATAGACAGTTACTGTGGGTGTCTGAGAGGGGAGCAAGAGAAAGATGGGAATACAGGTGTGATGACAGTTGCAAAGGTAGAGAGACAGGAAAAGATATACAGAGTGTCAGTTGGTTAAGATATGAGTATTGACATTGCATTTAAATTCCTGGAGTTTGTAGCCGTCAGGAAAGCAAGAATATGGAAGAGAGTTCGTAAGGAGCGAAATGCGAGAAAAGAAGCTGGTGGAGTAGAATTATCGGTTGAATTTGTTTGATCTAACTGTGAATGGGTGGGACGCTGACTCCAGTCTGGTTGCACGAGTAAACTCAAGTGGCAGGGCCACCAGTGACTTAGATTCTCCGGAGCCATGAAAATATTTATAGAACAGACAGAGGGAAGCCACATCCAGTCAGTGAGAATGAGACTGGTGTTTACATATAGCATGACTTTTCTGTTCAGAGTTGTTCTTCTGCGAGACCGGTTGATATCACAAATAGTAGAACATATCTTTCTTGCTATTTACTCATACCCTGAGGTTTCTTTTGAGAGTTATTGTTCTATAAGATCAGTTGAAGACTTGAGTGCCTTGTCATTTACTCGTAACTTCAGTTTGCATTCAGAGATGTCATTCTTCTAGAACGATTGACGTGCCCGAAATTAGGACCATGTCTGTCCATCTGTTTACTCATGAAATGAGTTTGGTTTTTAATTCTAAGTTCCTTCTAGACCGATTGCCACCAAAGTCAATAGAAATTTTTCTGTCCAGTTTTTTACTCATAACGTGACGTTTCTATTCAGAGTTGTTCTTTTGCGAGGCCATTTTACACTACAAGAAATCTGAAGTCTTTCTTGCTATTTACTCATAAGTCGACGTTTGTATTCAGAGTTGTTTTTTTTTTTTTTTTGCGAGATCAGTCGACATTACGAAAAATATTATATGCGTGTAATGCTATTAAATCATAACGTGATGTTTCTATTCAGAGTTGACATTCCGCAAGACTGGTTGACATCACAAGAAATTGAACTACGTCTGTCCAGCTATTTACTCATGACTAGAGATTTTTTTCTTCTAAGTTATTTTCTTTTAGACCGATTGTCACCCAAGGCAATAGAAATCAATCTGTATAACTGTTTACTTATAACGTGACCTTTCTAAACAGAGTTATCCTTCTGCGAAACTGGTTGACACCCCAAGAATTAAACCCATGGCTGTCGAGCTGTTTACTCATGACTGGAGTATTTTTAAAATTCTGAGTTATCATTTTTCTAGGCTATTTGTCGCCCAAGTCAATGTTTGTTCGGCCATATACTCATAGCTGGTGGTTCTGAATTCAAATCTTTCTTTCTTCTGAACCAGTTATTACATCACCTGCTATTTCACCTATGGCTGGGGGAGAAAGGATACAGTTTTACCTTTTCCAATGTTATTTGCGAGTGTAATTAACTTGACCCTATCTCAGTCCGAGCCACCATCCATTATTCCACTCTGTTGTAACCCTGTTGGGCATTTACGTACAATTAACGTACCCCAACAATGATGCGGGATATAGTTGGATAATGTTCTGTGTCATCTCACAGGCGTTGCTTTAAATGTATATGATGAGCATTTTACAGTCTTCCAAAAAAAAGTATGATTAGTTTCTTCAGCAGACAATGTTCCAGTCAGTTCCTTAAATGCACGCTTGTCTTTGCAACTCTTTTTCTATTTTACATAAAAGATCTACCTAAGAATATATTAGGATTTTTGTGAATATTTATAATGATGGTACAATGGTATAAATGTTCAAAAGTCTAGACGGTTTCAGCCTGGTAGCTGATTTCTCCTCTAACATTGACCTAACAGCTCAGTGGTAGTAAGGGGGACGTTTTCACTACATTTAGTTCCTTGAATATCAAAATAATGGCGCTCTATAAACACAGAGAGGACCATGAATTCTCGCCATGAACCATGAACAAGAGCTGTCTTAAAGAGGTCTTTAGTCTTGAGCGCCTATAACAACATAAATCCAATCCATACGTAAAAATACATACGATTTTTTTAATCATTTAACCCCAAACAAAGCAGAACTGCCACTGGTGTGGAGGGGGTTACAGAAGAGGTGAGTGATGAGAAAAAGGAACAAGTTACCGTGGAGTCAGAGAATGAGTAAAAACAGGATGAGAATACAGGTGTGAAGAGGGCTGCATGTGAGTAGAGTGGAGTGTAAAAGAAGAATATGATAAGAGATGGCAATTAAATTTGCATTTTAAACTTTTGGAGATTGTAGCTTTCAAGGAAGCAACTATACGGAAAGGGATTGCACAGGCGGAAAGTGGGAGCAAAGAAGCTGTAGAGCAGAAGTTGCGGTTATATTTGATTGGTTTCACTGCAAAAGGTTGGGACCTAGCCGCTAGTCCAGTAGCTCGAGTAAATTCAAGCAGGGGAGCACAAGGGAGCTAAGCTCATCAGAACAGAAGCCGTGAAATTTTTGTAGAACAGAGACGGGGAAGCCACATTGCGTCGGTGAGAAAGTGACTGCAATTGAGCAATCAGGTCGTGATCAAATACATGACAGTTACAATAGAGCGCTAATGATGCTGAACAAATTGCCGTTCCTCTGTACCGTTAAAGTATATCTGACTCTACTACCCTCTACATTTTCAAGAGCCAACTCAGCCTATACTGTTGGAATACTGTTGTCAAATATCGGTAGAGGCTGTCTAGTGTTCTCTTTATTCTTTGCTCTACAGAGTCCGAAGGATTGTGTTCTTGTGGATGATGAATCGTTACCTACTTTACAAAAGCCTTTCCATAGACCCAAGTTACACGCCTCTCAGTAATCTATAGCTATTTCTATCAAAACAATTTAGACGAACTAAAGTACCATTGGGAAAGGTATTAATCCGTCTCTTCCCTCCAGTTATGGGTTAAATATAACAGGACTGGGTTGTATAGCCTTGGCTAGCAACCTGTCTACAGTAGAAAGTAATGGCAACCTACTGCGAGATAATCTTCTGCCTAGTCAGTCATGTCTCATTTGAGAAAAAATGACATTTGTAACTTTTAATTTTTTATTAAGTTAGTTGTTCGTTTTGTCTGGGATTTTTTTTTTCTAAATGTATTTTACAAATAACGAGATAACTGAAACATTTTCTCTAAATTTTCGGAAAAATCTGACAAAAGAAACACGCTTAGGCGGCCATGTCTCTTTTGTTTCACGGATAGTACTTTACTGACTGATATTCTTTAGTTCCACCAGTTTTAGCTTTCACGGCTAGCACCCTCCATGCAGCTCTTATTATAGGAAACCACCGTCATTCTATTCGTAATATATTTGCGATTTAAAAGCCACTTCTTTCTATGAACGTGTACCTTACGGAGCCACCTCACAACTGA
The DNA here is from genome assembly GCA_037127315.1 of Ascarosepion bandense. Taxonomy (NCBI): domain Eukaryota; kingdom Metazoa; phylum Mollusca; class Cephalopoda; order Sepiida; family Sepiidae; genus Ascarosepion; species Ascarosepion bandense. The sequence goes on from JBBBDQ010000430.1 coordinate 945,029, forward strand.
TGCTTTCCTGATAGATATAATCTTGAACTATTCAAATCGAGAGTTAACCACTATCTTCTCCACAAATGTCTATAAACTGTACCTCTTTTTCTGTAGCAGTCATTCAGAAATGGCTCTTGAGCCTTGCACAGGATGAAAAATATTGTAAAAAATAATAAACTGAAACAATAGAGATACTGGTTTGGTTTCTTTGTTTAACGACATATCACACGTTATAAGTATTTTAATGCCGAAATTTTATTTTCTTGTGAAATTTGGTAATTTTCTTTACCCAAAATGTATTGCTGGTAATTTCCTTACTATAAAAATATGCAGCTGGTATTTTTCTAATATATTTATATATATTCATGTTTTTACTCCAGTTTGGGGGTTCACTATTAATCCATAACCGGGTCTCTAACAGGTGCTACGATCCTGGGTCGTGTGAACCTAAGAACTAGAGCAATTGAAAGATGCTTACATACTTGTCAAAACCTCCTGATCAGAAGCCTTACTGCCGGGTGCACTTTATCATCTTTCCCAGGATGGGGACCCTGAATTTCGCAAGATCAGAAATCGAATTCAAAGTTAATAGGCACCGAACTGTTTACTTTTGACACGTCTTTGTAAGCGTAAATCTAAATGTATTCTTCTTACGTTTCTTCACTATTTTTAAATGTACATTTTACATAATGATTTAAGTCTTGTATCTCTTATTGTACAATGTTAAATTTGTGAGGAAAAGCTGGCTAGATTCAAAGCTCTTTCTAAACAGTTATCACAATTTGAAGCATCGCAAATTTACATTTTTGCATGGAGTTTCAACACAGCGTTCAGATGCATTTTGTTTTTACCATTTCACTGCTGATTTTCTGATATAAAGGCATGATATCGGTCCTTGCATCTTGCAATGAAATTCAGAAGAAAACTTTTGTCAAATTCCTCCGAAAAACTGGAGAAAAAATATCAGTTATCTCGTTACTTGAAAGATACATATTCAAAGCAATGAAAAGACATTTAGTAAAAAAAAAAAAAACAACAAATAATAATGAAAAATCAAAACGTTACAAATGTTATTTTTCCTGAATTTACTGAAGTCCACTCTAGAATCGATTACAAAGATGAAAAAGGATAGATAGATAGATAGATAGATAGATAGACAGATAGATAGATAGATGGAAGCTTTTACACTGATATTTTTTTTTAATCATATCACCCCAAGCAAGGCGGTAACGCCACTGATGCGCAGGGGCCTACATAAGAGTGAGAAGATTAGAAAAGAGAAAACCGGAAACCGCATCCTAAACAGGAAACAAGGGATGAGCCTCTTCACCTGTTCAATAGATGTGGGTGGAGTGTATGTATATATATATATATATATATATATATATATATATTGTTAATTTTTTTTTGTCACTTTCAGCTAAGCAGTTATGGTGTCTTCACTCATCGGAGCTGTTTTGTTTTATTTCAAACTCGACATGAAATTGCTCAGTTAAAGTGACAAATTATTTTCACTAAATCTATCAACGCTCTCTCCTTTTTATATTGAGCGCTTTGCGATAAAAAAGACTACTTGCCAAGTGAAACGACCGAAAAAGCAACGATCATGACCCCAACATTATTATAGATAGATGGATAGATAAGGAATAGATTTAGATAGATAGATAGATAGATAGATAGATAGATAGATAGATAGGAAGGAAGGAAGGAAGGAAGGAAGGAAGGAAGGAAGGAAGGAAGGAAGGAAGGAAGGAAGGAAGGGGAATAAGATAGATAGATAGATAGATAGATAGATAGATAGATAGATAGATATGCTGTCTGGGGTTAAATCGGCATATAGTCAAATACATAGGGACATTTGTTGAGCTAGCTCGACAGCTAAACAGATACATAGATCGAATATTAAACTAAGCCAGGACGCTTTGGCAGGGAATATTGGAAAAATGTCTATTGTCTTTTTTAATTTCCTCTTTTACGACATTTGCTTTATTGGTTTATCTCATTTCCCACATCTGTTCAGCGTGCTCATGCTATCCTTATGTAACGTTCTCGACATTGATCGATACTCTTTCCAACCTTGATAGAGTTCAAATTATCTATCTCACGGTTGATGACTTAGTCTTCTCTGTCCTGCTTTTCCTCTCTCCTTCCAGACTCATTATAATAAGCCTAGGGTTATTTTCCCTTGAGTCTAATAAGCTTCCTTCCCTCTGTAGGTCAATAGTCAGGAAATAGTTTCTCTCAGATAATTTTCCCCAAAATTACTACTTTGTGAAACAGACGCCAGCACACGACCTTCTCTGCAAACTTCGGTCTCAACCTCTTCAATCAAGAGTCATTTGTTATCTATCCGTCATATCTTAATCATTCTTCATTTTCTCCTCCTTTCTCTGACATTCATATTACTCACCGCATTCAGAAACCATCTACCATGAATGGCTCTTAGGCCCTGTCTTAGGAGAACATTAGTTTAAAAACATACAGCTATTGTGGCATCTAATTGTTTACATTTCAGGGGTTTCAACCAAACTCTAAACAATCTATACAACCTTTTATCCTGTCTCTAAATCTCTTATTCAGAATTGTCAGATTGGTACCGTAAACTGGCACTGTACAAAGACTGCTGAACTCCGAAATTTGGCACCAACCCTAGATTACAAGTCAGTCAATTAAGTGCCATACGTGATACACGCTTTGGGCGGTCAAGTCTCGAAAGAGACATGACTGACTGGGCAGAAAATTATCCCGCAGTAGGTTGCCAATGCTTTCTGTGGTAGACTGGTTGCCAGCCAAGGCTATAGGACCCAATCTGTGATATTATTTAACCCGTAAATGGAAAGAAGAGACGAATTAATACCTTTCCCAAGGGTATTTGTGCATAAGTGAATGCAACGAATTCTACTGGAATTCGAACTCGGCTCTGCGATTTCTCGTTCCGAGCCGATATTCACTGCACCACAACGCACATCCTAGTTCACGTATTGGCTCTATAACGCAATTACCAGCAAATCAGTAAATTTTGTTTGTGACCGTGACGTTTCAGAGACCAAAAAATGTGTCATAGTAAAGATATAATGTGATTCATTATATGACCGAAAGTGGTCGCTATACCATCTTCTCCTTTGTGTCACTGCTTTACTCTCCACGGCTGTCTTATTTCCTATTTTCTACTTTTTATTCTAAATCAAATCAGACTATTTTTTTTCTTTTTCTAATCGTTTCACACCAATCAAGGCGTTACCGTCACTGATGCGCTACCGGCTACATAAAAGGGTAAAAGTTTAGGCAGGAGGAGAGTGAAGAGAAAGACGAAACAGATACAGGAGATGTCAGAGAAAGGGCAAGAGAAGAATGGGAATGCAGGTGTGAAGACAGTTGCGAAGCTAGAGAGAAAGGAAAGAAGATAGCACGTGGTGATGTAGAAAGGACTAAAATCAAGTGGATAAATAATGGGAATTGACATTGCATTTAAATTCCTAGAGGTTGTAGCCGTCAGAAAAGCAAGTATACGGAAGTGAGTTTTACAGGGGGAAAGTGCGAGAAAAGCATCTATCGTAGTAGATTTGTCGGATGCATTTGGTTGATTTAACAGTAGATGGATGAAACCTTGTTGCCAATGTGGTTTCACGTATAAACTTTAGTGGAGAGGGCAACAGTGATCTAAGTTCATCGGAGTAGAAGCCATAAAAATATTTATTTTTAAACAATAGAAAAATGTTTTTTCTTGTAGTATTAATTAGTAACACGCGCATGGTTTTGTGATCTCCGATCTTTTTATACCACAGGCCAGCGTCATAATGGATAATCTTTCTGAGGATCGGTAATGGCACATATGTGATATGATACCGTTCTTATAGCAGACACGGAAAGGAAACTACAAGATTTCCCACATAAGGTAGCTGAGGACAGCGGAAAGAAAAAACTACAAATAAACTACAAGAAAACCGAATGCATGATCATCAGTAAAAAGAGGAGCCCAAAATGCCAACTACAGGCAGAGGATACTAAAATCAAGCAGGTACGAATGTTGTATACAGTTCGTCGTACATCCGTGCGTTGTAGGCTGTATAACCTGCAAACCAATGTTGAGGATCGGCTTGAAATATAACGACGAACAACATGTGTATAAAGAATATAAATTCACTTAGTTTATTCTCTGAAATGTGACGGTTGTACGTAGAGAAGTAGTGTGAGAAACACGCATATACGAGGGAGTGATGGCTGGAATTGTCCTTCAAGTTGTCTTAGCGTACCGAGCTTATCTGCTTTGTCTTCTGTCTGTGTCTCGACCCGGGAAAACTTGGTCTTATATAAAGTTATGTCGAGCTTCACATAATTACGTCTTTCCCAGGAAGGCTTAATAACCAAGTGTTGTCTTTGACCATTTTGATGTAACACGTTATTGTTTATTTCATTGTTCAATTTTTTTCCAGATTTTGACACTCTAACGCATATGCGTGTCTATATCATTGTTTCTGACAACTAAAACATATTTTTCATCGGTTCTAAAATATAATTGTTTTATAACCCGAAATAATTTAATGTAAATTATATTCGCTTCTGATCAAATAATTTAATTAAACTATTTCCATTGTTTATATTACGTAACCTTGAAAACGGGCGTTGTTTTGCACAATAAAGTTTATTCTTGTTTTTTGCAATCGACAGGAATATATATATATATATATATATATATATATATATATATATATATATATATATATATATATTGCTATTGAGAGGAATAAATTCTTTTCAATTTCAATTATATTGTGTTTATCCCCAGAATAAATAAAAAATGTACAAAAATGTAAATACCTGGTAAGTGTTCGAAGAGAAGATGGAAAGTGCGACTCTGACATCCGAAGTTGAATTGGCATTGATAATGATGCCTTTTAAATACTGAGTAGAGTATTAAGAGACAGGAAAATTTTGCTCGAAACAAAGAAGTGCTGGATTATTTAGTGATTTCTGATTATTATTTGCCTTCGACAGGAATGAATTATTTTCAAGTTCAATTATATTTTGTTGGTCCCCACAATATTTAACAGATGCAGGTATTGCAAATAAGGTCTATGTAACCAAATATTAAGTGGTATTTAATATTACCTATATCTTTACTTTTACTCGCATAAAAATAGGGTGATCTAATACAAAAGGTGGTATGTCCTAAAGCAGTTTAACAAATATAAATACGAGGAAATAAAAGCTGAAATTCTGAACTCTTTTGTCATATTCATCGTTTATTCTTAATCACAGATATCTTCATTGAACAACAAAAACAAATAAACTAGTCTGCTGTGCTAATATAAATACATATAAACACCAAAATCCTACATTTGATAACGAAATATTTACTCCGACATCCAGGCAAAAATATGGTTGTTCCTTGTCTTGGTTAGATGGCTTGCATGTCTCAGTGATCCCAAGAGCGAAACTCTACAGTTTCGACCCCTGAAGGACCACCCATGGCGTTTAGGTCGATGGACCATATTTAATGGGACCAACTCTCGAAGACTGCAACAGGGGCAGAAATGTAAATACCTGGTAAGAAGGCGAAAAGTGCGACACTGAGATCCGAAGTTGAATTGGCCTTTTTAATAATGCATTTTAAATGCTGAGTAAAGTATTAAGAGTCAGGAATATTTTGCTCAAAACAAAGAGAGTATTGAATTATGATATGATGTCTGTTTAACAATATGTCAGTGAATGATGAACAATCTCCTTAAAGATTAAGAAATGATTTGAAGCAACCGAAATGTGGGTCTACAGAAGGATGCTGAGGATACCATGAAGCAAACGTATGAGTAAATATGAGGTTTTTAAGGGAGTAAAAACGACTCGGAACGACAAATCCGGGAGCCGAGTTCGAATTCCAGTTGAATTCCTTGCATTTACATACGCCCGAATACCCTTCCAGTTATGGGTTACATAACAGAACACATTGGGTTCTAAAGCCTTGGTTTTCGAGACATGACTGACTCACGTATCACGTAGGGCACTTAATTGACTGACCTCTCAGGGAAGCCAGTGCCCGAAAAAAGTGTTTCACATGATGGAAATGAGAAGAAACAGTTAGAGCAGAAATGGTTGATACATTTAACTATTTTAATTGTATAAAGGTTGAATCAAGATGCCAATCGAGTAGCACGCTTAAATTCACGAAGTCGGACACCAGGGAAGAAAGATTGTCATAGCAGTTGCGGTGAAAATACCTATAGAGGAGACATAGTGAAGCCATGTCCCTTCGGTGAGAAAGTGATTTCATTCGAGAACCAAAGCAGGACCGATTATATTACAGATTCTTCTTTAGATTTTGTTAAGAACCTCGAGATATATAGCAAGAATATCTTACCGGATATGGCAGCAGCGTTTCATTTAGCCGATAGTTGGTTGTTTTGTTTTTATGGCAAATCAACCTCGGGGTTCATTTATTGCCAAGCAACCTTTATTTATTTATTGCTGGTAATATCTTTTTCTTTCAACAATTTAATGTTGTTTTTTTTTCATATAAGTTTTGTGTCTAGTAATATATTTTCTTTTCGAATATCAAGATTCATTGGGATTTGTTTTTGAGGGCAGGGTCCCCTGTTATTTAACCCATAACTGGAGGGAAGGGACGGATTAATACCTTTCCCAAGGGTACCAGTGCTAAAGTGAATGCAGGGTATTCAACTGGAATTCGAAATCGGCTCACCGATTTCTCTTTCCAAGCCGATATCCACTGCACCACAACGCACATCCGTCACTATACGCTTACAGCACCTGGTATTCCCAAGCGGTCGCCCATCTAAGTACTGCCAGGTCCAACGTTGCTTAACTTCGGTGATCGAGCGAGAACAGGTGTATTCAACGTGATAGGCCGTAAGCCTTTAGCATATAGATGAAGGTAAGTCTAAACTTATCTACACTTTTGTCATCACACTCCCCTTTGCTCATACCGGCTTAAAGTGGCTGCAATCAGGGCCGTATCTGATGCTAAAAAACACCAGACACAGAGAAAATTGCCCGGATTTATTAGTTGACAATGTGATGACGTCATCAGTGTCATCCGTTTCCAGAAACTATGATTTTTGCGGATTTTTTCGGCCATTCCAATGGAAATTAGGCACAGAGCGTTAACGAAAGCAGGAATTCGGGTTTGGACTTTCTGAGTATAACCAATCATTTCTTCCAAAATTAATAAATAAACAGATTTTTACTGCGTTCATTCGGATGTTTTCTTCGTTTTTCTTTCTTTCTTTCTTTCTTTCTTTCTCGTGAACTGTTTAGGTTGATTTTTGACGAAGACATTTTTCCTTGCCCGGATTTTCACTATGATTGCACCGATCGGCCCGGACCAGTGCCCGGTAGGCCCGGTGTGCCCGGGAGTCATATACGGCCATGGCTACAATAAGTAGAAAGCAAATAACAATGATTATGCTTGACAACGATTTATCTAAATGTAAATCTAAACTTATTTATAAATGGAACTTTGTCGGTGTGTGTGTGTGTGTGTGTGTGTGTGTGTGTGTATCCGTTACCTATAGACTCCGAAACGGCTGAACCGATTTTCTTGAAGATTTACACAGTTGTACTATAAGCGTCTGCGATTGTTGTTAGCTAGGTTTTATGTCAAGGTACCCCCGATAAATATTGAAAACCGATAACTGAAAAAATCGGGTTATAGAAGGAGTGTTCAGATTTTAATCAAATTTGATACACTCATAGACAAAGTCATATGAAACGATATTCAGAAGCTTCAAGGTTGCAGTTCTTACAATAGTGCAGAAAATCGATAATATATATATATATATATATATATATATATATATATGTTTGTGTGTATCTATTTATCTGCCTGTATGTATGTATTTTTTCATCCTTTTATTTTAGTTTTTGCTTCTGGCTTAGCTCTAAGTTGGTATAATTGTAGTTCTTAATCTCAGCCATGATACCATTTACTCAGAGGACTTATTTAGCCCTCAAAATTCAGTTTACGACGAAAAAGAATTATTTAATATCGATACCAGGAAATCAAAATTTAACTTACCTCCATTCATTTTTCTTTCAATCTACGCTCTCGCTTTAACTAGGAACAACTATTGCAGTTTACAGTTTTGTGCGAACGTCCAAAGAGTCTGAGTTCCAGGACCATGGATTAGTTTTAAAGCTTCCATTACACCCGAGCAACGCCGGGCTCTACTGCTATATATATATATATATATATATATATATATATATATACTAGGTGCGATTGGTAAATTGTCGCAGTTATTTTATTATTTCAAATATTCTTTAGGCTGAGTCTGAGCTCCAGGACAATGGATTAGCTTTAAAGCTTTCATTACTCCCGAGCAACGCCGGGCTATACTGTTAGTAAAGACTAAACGGAAATTAAGATAATTTTTACGCGAAAATCTTAATTATCAATCCCAATGATTTCTTCTGTATCCATTGGAGTGAGAATTTATCGATAACATCAGGTATGCGCCCGGGTTTTCTATGGCATATTGTCAATATGTTTTTTATTGTTCACAAGAAAAAAGAATTATGGCAATCAATTCAGTAGCAATGTCTTTGGGCCCCGTTACACATTTTGTTGTTATGTTATAGCATTAAATTATTCTTAACGGCGAATGCCCGATGCCGATTATTCATAATCGCATAAAATATGCATATTCAGTTCTTTTCAAATGGACCAATTATCTTTTTCTTATTATCTTATAATATATCATATCTTGTTATAATTTTATATAATAATCTTAATATAATATATACATATATATATATATATATATATATTAGTCATCCACATAAATTAATGCAAGCCCGTTTCGCTGTATCACAGCTCATCAGTGTGGCTAGACATATCCACTTTCTTCTGGCCGGGATCAAACCTCGACCGATTTGGTGTCAGTCGGAGTCTCTACTCCCTAAGCCATCGGCACATGGCATGAGAGAAGGGAAATTCTAACGTCTTGTATGTATGCAGTGTATACAGACGTCAGTCACCGAGAGAACACAATTCATTTCTAAAGTGTTACGCATATAGCAGAAGTGGAAACTGCTTTTAAAATTTTCTTCTCCAGACAGCTCAATCGTAATGAAAGCATAATATATTAGTCGTATATATATATATATATATATATATATATATATATATATATATATATAGGAAAAACTACTAAAAAGTTGTAAGTTTGAAAATGTATTTTTTGACAGTATTTATTTATTTCTATTATTATATTTGATATTTCAGACCGTCCTCGGCCTTTCATAAAAAAAAATGATTTTAAAATTTAAATTAGAAACGTTTTCGCGATGAGCGTTCGTCCGAGAGATTGTTTACATCACGTGACGCAGAAAGCGACAGATTCTTTTTAATATTTGCAAACGTAAACTTATCTTTAATAATACTTATAAATGTTATTTTAAAGAAAATTTTTTAAGTGTATCTAAAAAGTATTTTACTATTGAAATATTTATAAGATTCAAAATACCTAAGTCCCTATTTAAACCTAGCCTGTATGGATTTAATTTTAAAATCCAGTATTTTTCTTTCTTTCTGCGTGAGTATGTAGAACTAAAATCAGAATCTATTAGTAATAGATTCTGTGTTTAGTTCTAGAAATATCAAATATAATAATAGAAATAAATAAATTCTCTCAACAAAATACATTTTTAAACTTCCAATTTTTTGTAGTTTTTCCTATACATTAAGACAGTATACGTGGATCATCACTATGTTATATATATATATATATTTTTAATCGTTTCACCCCGAGCAGAGCAGTAATGCTACTGATGTGCAGGAGGCTTTATAAGTGTAAAAAGATTAATTAGAAGAGAGTGAAGAGGAAGACTAACCAGTTAGAAAGGAGCAATAGAAAGATGAGAATGCAGCTGTGATGACAGTTTCAAAGGTGGAGAGAAAGGAAAGGATATAAAGAGTAGGGAAAGAACTAGAGTCAAGATGAGTATTGACATTGCATTTAAATTCCTGTAGGTTGTAGCCGTTAGGAAAGCAACAATATGTGAGCGAGTATGTATTGCATGTATTATATTATATATTATAATATATAATAATTATATATAATAATCTTAATATATTATATCTTATTATCGTGTCCTTTCGGGCCATAGCTGATCATGGCCTTCCACATCTTCCAACCCTTTGTAGCTCTTAACACCCTTTCCCTTGTTACTGCTCCCAAACCTTGTTTTGCAATCCATTTGCTCGAGCTTATCAAATATATCACGCGTTGCTTCCCACAGTCTCTTTTTTAGTCTATCTGTCCTGAGTATCAGATTTACCAAACTTCTTTCTTCATCACATTTACCAGTATCTTCAGCTTACTTTACCTGATGTTAAGTAGCAGCTACCTTTTCGGTGTCTATCCTCTTCACAACCTTGTCTTTACCCACATGTTCGGCCCATGGTATCCTCAGCCTCCTTCTTTAGAGCCCTGTTTCGGTGCTTCAAGTCTTTCTTTAATCTTTGATGAGATTGTCCAACATTCGCTGGCATAATGAAGGCCAAATACCATATCACAATCCTGCACTGTCTTCTTTGTTTCCAATGAAATTGTCATGACTCTCAATGTTCTATACATGGAATTATTCAAATACTAGCAGTACAGCCCGGCGTTACTCGGGTGTAATGAAAGCTTTAAAACAAATCCATGTTCCTGGAGCTCAGACTCATCATAAAGAATATTTGTGTGAAGTTTGGTGAGAATCGGATAAAAATTGTGGATTTGTATAAAGGACATACAGACAGATAAACAGACACACACACAAACATCTTGCCTGATATATATATATATATATATATATATATATATATATATATATTATCGATTTTCTGCACTATTGTAAGAACTGCAACCTTCTGAATATCGTTTCTTATGTCTTTGTCTATGAGTGTATCAAATTTGATTAAAATCGGACCACTCCTTCTATAACCCGTTTTTTTTTTATTATAGATTTTCCATATTTATCGGGGGTGCCTCGTCACAAAACCTAGCTATAAACGCTTGCAGACGCTTATACTGCAACTGTGTAAATTTTCAAGAAAATCGGCTCAGCCGTTTCGGAGTCTATAGGTAACGGACACACACACAATGTTCCATTTATAAATAAATTTAGATATTTAATTTTTCATATATTAATATCCAATATAAGACCCAAGAGCTAATCAAGGTAAAGAATAAAACTGTGTTATAAAGGGGAATAAGAAATAACGATTAGCCCAACACCTGAAAAATGTTAAATTGTAATGTTTTAGAAAACATGCATCGGTGAGACAATTACAAATATTAGCGGTTCTTATGAAAAATCTTAATAGCCTTCTTAATCCATAAGTGAATGCCTAGGAAATGGGAATGATTCATCATTATGGACGTAAACATGGCAGGTCTCAACTTTAAAGATCTGAACTTGTTTAACTGGTGACACTGAAGAGTAGAGTTCGTTGGAACATTGTCTATGGAAATGGCGTTAGAATACTAATGATTTTGCAAAATTGACAGCGAATTGCAAAATGACTCATGAATACTTGCTAAGGCAAGTCATTAATAAAATTGATTAATAATAATTTATTAATAAATTCTATGACTTCTTTCGACTTATATATGCACATATTTCTGTTTTGAGGTTACATTTTTCAGCATTCGTATATATATATATATATATATATGCCATTCAGAAAATTAAATAAAACAAAACGAATAATATCTTGCTATGATCTTTCACACATTCTCTGACAGTATATACGTCGTCGCTTGGCATTGATTTACACTACGGACCACATTTTCTTATACATTTGTACTGAGAGATACAGTTTTTTTTATTTGCCTTGATGATACGACTGACACCAAAAATGTCCGCGATCAATCTGTAAAACTTGCCAGTGTGCTCGTGCAGCGTTAAAAAGCAACGATCATGACGCCAAAAATTATTATAGATAGATAGATAGATAGATAGATAGATAGATAGATAGATGTCGCGTAGTAAGGTCTTAGACTGATTTTGGGGAGGATTGACTTCTTAGTTGAGGTTGTTTTTTTTTCCGGGTTAGAGCGCTTGGTCCACTTTAACTCGAGGTAATAACACCTGTTTGAGTCTCAGATATGCGAAAATAATGAAATCTCAAAATAAAATAAATTACTTCTTCTTCTAAAAATGTAGGACAAATAGGGTTTTATAGCCTTGGTTGGAAACCAGTGTACCACTGGCTACCTACTGCGGTCAGTCAGTCATGTTTCTTTCGAAGCGTGTGTCACTTATGACACTTAAGTGATTTATTAGAAGTGGATGGCGGCTCAGATTAAGGAATTGGAGTCCTGAGTTCGAAATCCAGCCGACATCGTTACATTCACTTAGGTGCTAATAACCTTGAGAAAAGATATTAATCGATGTCTTTTCACTCTTTCCTTAGCTATGGGTAAATATCAAGACAGACTAGGTTCTATAGCCATGGTTGGCAACCAGTATCAAAGAAGAAAAA